>LNAC01000954.1:74526-275377 GCA_002007465.1 Ailurus styani | reverse complement strand
GTGTGTGTGTGTGTGTGTGTGTGTGTGTGTGTGTGTGTGTGTGTGTGTGTGTGTGTGTGTGTGTTCTTTACTATTCATTTCCAAGAGGCTGATTTTGATAGCACAATGTATACATGCTTGGAATATCTACAAAGAAGAGGACCCCTCCAAAATATTCTTTGGGAAAATTTTAGTGTGAGAAAGAAAGCATCCCAGTAGCCATTTAAGAAAACCAAGAACTCTCCTGGATGTTCTCGTGATTCTTTTCTGATTTGGTATTTGGATTGTCAGTTGATTGGGTTGAAGTGTGTATAATAATCTTAACAGTGATTGAGACCCTAAACGTCTTACATCTTGCCAATGTCCCAGCTCCATAGTGTGAACTGGGTTAGGTGATCGAGTGATACCACAGAGGAAGATAGATAGGAGTGATCCACTGACGAAAAGAAACTGAGTTAGAGCCCAGAGGCTAAGCTGCCATGACTCCTCATATAACACCCACCTTAGTTTCAGTAAAATCATTGCATTGGTGAAGGTAAAGGCCCCCAGACCAGAAGTTAGAGGTGTTAGGTCTGATTTCTGTCTTTGTCTGCCTTAAGACCTCAGACCACTCACTGTAGTCCTATGTAAATACTGCACCTTCCTCATTTGCAACTTGTCCCCTCTCCCTCTTTGGGTTGAGGTGAGGATGTATTGAGAGGGGAACCATGAAAGCACTTTGAGGAATAAAGAATGCTTGACAGCATAGGTGATAAACCTCAGAAGTACAAACTAGACCTTCTGAATCCAAATCCTCCACTGTAGTAAATATATAAGAGAAAGGATTTCATTCTTGGACATTTATTGGAAAAACACCTTAACTGTCCTTATTATATACAAGTGGATATGACATTAGAATTGTATGATGTCAGAGCAATTTCTTCTGAGATGATTTAGAAGATGAGGCCTAGATAGAGACTAGACTACATCTGTTCGTCTGTTTTTGGTTGGACTTGTGTGTGTCTGTGGGGGTGGGGTGGGGGATGTTGTCTCAAAGGATAATTGCAATTAATAGGGATCTTATCTCATTCCCAATTAAACTACTGATTTATGGAACAGGACAAGTACAAACCTGGGCCATAACATGATGACTAAGAGAAATAAATGGTTTCAAGCCTGCAGCATGACAAATGGTCAGGCTTTTTGGTTATTAAACCCTTTATTATGATACATCATTAAGCAACCTAGTGTTTTATATAATGTAGAAGTTATTAACCCACAGAAACAAGTCAAGATGCTGGGTCTTCCAACTTCCCTGGAAATTTAAATGGGAATCAATTAGGCAAACTGTTAAAATTATGCTTGAGTAACTTGTATCTTCCTCCTCCTTGTTTTATATTGAAAACAAACTACAGAGTTGGTCCCAGAAAAAAAAAAAAAAAAAAAAAACCTTAGAGGCAATCTAGTTGATTCCCTTTGCACAGATGAAGATACTATAGCCACTCAGATAATGGAAGTGGAAAACACGAAGGGATCTTGATTATGCAGCTGAATTAAGTATTTGCCATATAGTAGATGCTCAATAAATGCTTGATGCTAAGTCTTAGGGATGAGGAGAGCAAACTTGTAGGAAAATAAGAGGCTTGGCCAGAGCTCACAGGGTTGCACCTCAGGTCAGACAATTGAGCTCTAGCTCTAGTTCTACAATCTATAGCTTATGCAAAGCATGCCATTTCCTGTACTCTGAGTTTTCTCTATTTTCATGGCAAATAATATTTTCTCTTTAGATACCTTAAAGTGGTAATTTTGAGTAAGTGGGAAAAGAGGTATACATGCACTTTAGAAAATGTCAACTAGTTTTCTCTATAGCTTGTAAACTTCTCTTGTAGATGAACTAATAAGTTCAGACTGTCTTTGAGGGAAGACCCCAGAAGCAACAGGAAACAGCTAAATGAGATATTCTACTGATGGTTGAAGTAAATGGCTGTTATTTATTTCTCTTCACCTCCCCTGTTGAATGAACTTGCTTGTTTAGGTCAGTACTGTGCAGTGGAAATCAGTGTGTGCTATTTTGATCATTAGGGCATATCTCTTATGAGACTTTTAAGATACAATGGTAGGCTAAGGTACAATTTTAATTTTCTAGGAGTTCAGAATCTAAGACTCTTATAACAGCACTGCCAGGAGCAGAGGGCAACAATAGTGAACCCACCAAAGAGAGAGAGTGATAATCCCTTGTATTTAAAAAGCTCTCACATTTAAAAAGTGTCCTTAAGCATTTCTCTCTTTCTTCTTAGTGCTTCAGAAGTCAGAGAGTCAAAATATTTTGTTTGGAAGGCCAGACATAATAGAACAGTTAGTTGAGGGATAAATATTCACATTTTACCATAAAATTCAGCCAAATAGCCGGCTATCTTAGAATATTTAAAAATATGAACCAAGGAATTAAAATCTTATGAACTTTCTTTAATTTAACAGTTGTGTACCTGTCTCTGTTGTAATGGTATAGAAGTCTCATAAAAAATAATCCATTAAATTTTTTCCCACTTGAAACTGGTCAGATAGTCACAGCTTTCCTTAAATCAGTTAAAGTAGAAGTTAGATAATTGTGATATGAACTTTACTCCAAGACAATTCCCTATAATTGTGATAGATTGAAAGCACTTATTATTGTAATTTTTGTCTTTCCAGTATTAAGATATTTTCCTTATTCTAGTTGGTCATGCTATGATCATAACAGGATTCTGTATTTTAGAATGCAGTCCCATCTCCAAAGATAATTTCTTTATACAGGAAGGAAAATAATTCACTTGGCTACTGTATGTGTGAACCCTTTCTATTAGGAATGGTTTTGCTACAGGAAGGCTTTCTGAAGACTTTCTGAAGTATGATTATTCCAAAGTTCCATTCATTTACACTACCATTTTATCAGACTAAGACCTTTCATGGATAGTCACCATAACTAAGTGGAGGAGATATCCAATTTTCCCAGGACAAGCTTGAGGTGATCTAAATATCAGGACTTAAAATTTAATTCTTATTACATATATTATCTTTTACTAATGAAAACAAATGTTTGTCTTTCTCCTTTTGTTTCTCCCACTCCAAGTTTAGAAGAAGTGTGTTCTGTCTGATATTATTTGGAGTTTCCAACTGGCATCTTTCCCAAAAGGGAGAATGGTCTCCTTAGGGCAGTGTTTGTCAAACTGAGGTCCAAGGATTCCCTGTAGTTAAAAATGTAGATTCTTGGATTCTACCTCAGAGCAACTAAATTAGAACCACTGGGGTGAGACTCTAGAACCTAAATATATAACAGACTTCCCAGGTAATTCTTATGCATACTAATGTTTGAAAACCAGCTACTGGCTTTGATTGAGCCTCATGTTACAGAGGAAATTGATCATGGGGAGAGGGAGAACATCCTCTGAGTGGCCAGAAGAAGATGCCCAAGGAGAATCCTGTGCTTCTATACTCTTATACAGACTTCTCTTCTTTCTAGAAAAGTCTCTTTGGTTTGCTACTCACCTTCTGGTCACTTTACCATTTAGGCAGCTATCATCTGATTGGATGGATTGTCCCAGGGCTGCAGGTGCATAAAATATATGTGTGTGTGTGTGTGTGTGTGTGTGTGTGTGTGTGTGTGTGTGTGTGTGTGTGTGTGTGTATACACACACATACATATGACATAAAGGACTGGGTAAAAGAATAACAGCACTCATCTTCTCTCTGGTGTCAAAAGTGCATACTGTTTGCCAAGAATTACTTTTTTTTCTCAATCTTATTGAGGTTTACAAATTGAACCTTCTTCTCTTGTCTGAAGAAACACATTAAATGTGACTCTGTGCCTTCCATGGGTGGGTGAATATGGGCTGCCTAATGTGTTAAAATTCTACATTAGCTTTGTTACACTACTTTTAACTCTCTCACCAAACACAAATCCATCAAAACCTACTCTTTTCCATCATCACTCACCCCATGGTGAACTAGGAAAGAATTTGCTCCCCCTTAGTAATGTTTTGAATTTTTCTTATTCTGAACTTAGAAAATGTGCTGCTTGATTACTCTGGTTGCCATGGCTACAGGTCTAATTTCCCTCTAGATCTGTCTTTTGGTGTCACATGTTCCCTATAGTTTGATCTGTAAGGGAGTTTTTCAGAAATTCATGTACTAGGAGTCATGAGGAAATAATACATTAGGACATAAAAGTTGGCCATTCATAAGCTTAGTTTCAGAGAATAATCATTTGCATTCCTGATGGTATATTTAGAAAGAAAATACTGAAAAATACATCTTCATGAATTCTTCCATTGGTTGTCTATACTTTCCTTCCTTTTTTGCCTGAATATTTTCAGTGTTTTCTCATAGCCTTCATGGTCAATTCTAATGAATCTTAGTGAACCTCATTAGTATTTGCCAGAGGTTTTTATCTTCATTGACAGGTAAACTGGCTTCATTTTAATCTTTTCCTTTTCAGTGGGGTGTTTTTTTGTTTTTTGTTTTTTTGAATAGAATTCAGATTGTCCTTGGAGTACTCCATAATGCCCACAATTAACAAAACATTAGCTGTTTTTAAACTGTCATCTCTTCTAACTGGGGCAGTCAGGTGGCCTAGATTGTTCCAAGGATTCCCCAGAAATTCAGTTAGAAGCAGTGATCATTCAGTGTTCTTTTATATTTGATGCGAATTGTCCCTAATATGTTGATTCAAAAACATCTCAGGTGCTTAAGACAATTTTTGCCTTGCAGGATTCCAACCCACTCAAAAAGTCAAATTTAGAAGTATCAAATGAATTGACACTGCACACATCAATCTTCACACAAATCAAAAATTTTTCAGTGATTTAGATACCTGTTTTAAAAGACTACCACCTTTATTTTTTGTCCCTCCTTTTGGTGGTTCATTGTTAAGAAATCATCCACAGATTTGAAAACAAAAGACAAACCGAATGTCAAATTTATGGGTAATTGGGGCTTGACATAATGTGGAAGAAGAATTTGTTCCGATTCTGGCCAGAGTGGTTATGAAATTCTGGATTTCTTTAAGGAGATGTTTCAGCAAAAGCACAATTAGAACGATTAGTGCAGTCATTTGAAAACAATGAAGATTTTTTTTTTAATCTCACCTTGTGTCTTTACAGATTTACCTTTTCATGCACATGGGTAGAGCCAGGGTGACAGACTTATCAAACTATGAAAGGCATGTGGTGTAAGGGTTTTTAATGCTTGATGAAGCATGAATCCAAATGGAACAACGTGAATAAATTCATTCTTGGGATTTGTAAATAAATGCATTAAATGTCTTGAATATTTAATTTACTTGTTCCTAATAATATTTGTTGACATGGAAGATAATAAAGCATAATGACTCCTAACTTCCTAAATGGGAATAGTCCCTAGGAGCTGTCATTAATATGGAAAATTTTAGAAGATTGGGTTTCAGAGGCTAATAATAAATGTACTGCCTGCTTAAAATGGTGTTTGATGGATGTTACAAACTTCTCTTGGAAGAAAAATTTATAAAACAAACAAGCAGTAGTTGTATACTCCTGTATATGAATACACTGTATTCATTCACTTTGTCAAATATCTTTTGCCCATTGTGTCCACTCTGGATTTTTTAGCATCAGAATATTAATTTTAATGACAACCACAAGGATATGATAGAGAAGCTCTATTTGACAAAAATAACTGAAAAATTCTACGTACTTGAAAGTATCAAATGATTTCCTCTGAGTTAATTGATCAAATAGCAGAACAAATTGTCTTCCAAATCTGATTTTCTAAAACTACCATTAAGAAATTCAGCAATAGGGGCACTTGGGTATCTCAGTTGGCTAAGCATCTGCTTCTCCCTTTGCCCCTCACCCCACTTGGGAGCTCTCTCTCACTCTCTCTGTCTCTCTTTCAAATTAATTAATTAAAAAGAAATTCAGCAATGCTGTAAGACTTTAGCAGCCTACATGAGAAAAAAAAAACTGGGTTTTCCCTTTGTCAAGATAGCTTTGTAGGCAAAGGAATATATTATTACTGAATTAAAACTGGGAGGGACCCAGACCTCCTTCGCCCTCATTTTTTAAATGGCAAGATGGAGGTCCAGTGTAGCTGACTGTAAGGTTCCTGGTGACAGAGAGTTTGAGGAAACGTGATTTCAGGGGGAGAAATAAGAATAAAGGATAATTTGTCTTGTTGGATTTCTCTGAGTTCCTGCCATATCCTAAAGTTCTCTGAATCACAAGAGAAAGTAAATTACCTAGAGTGTTATTTAATTTTATCATATTTATTTGAAAACTGGATGTCTGAACAGGTGACAAATCTCTGGGTAATCAAAACATTGCTTAACCAGAAGACCTGAGTTTGGACCATGATGGGTGATAGAGAATTTCCCTTCATGCTTTGTTGTTTTGTCTAGTACCTGCTTCTAGCAGGGAATTTCCTGCATTTTCTCATTTACTAACATTTACAGTGTTATTCAGTTGTTTTGATGGAGGGGTTTCTCTTTTTTCTTTTTTTTCAATGTGAGGAATTGTTGACCTTTTGAGTGCACAGCATTTAATGAAGTCCCCCTGCTGCTAAATGAACCGAGATTCAAATGCTGGCCATTCAGATGATTGGGGAGAGAATTGTGCAACTAGGCCATCTGACTTAGACCCTGAAGAAATGTGTCTTCTGAAGGAACTGGAATTAGTCCTATGTAACTTGCAGTGTCCTTAAATCTGGGCTTCCATTCTGCCTTGTGTCAAGGTACACAGTCTCTTAATGGTCCCTGAGATGATGGAGATGATTATATCATAGAGCAATTCTTCATAAGTTATTTGGGAAAGTAAACAGAAATAGAGGGAGAAAAAGGGGGTGGAAAGCCATATTTTGTTTGTGGTCTTTGAAATCCATACCCAGGAAATAGTCTTTGGAATCTATATCATTTTATTGCAGTATCATAAATTTAGCTGAATTTCACATAGCTCTTAAAGTACAAACCTGCCATAATGTTATATGTTATCACAAGGATTCAGATATACTCCAGGTCAAGTTATAGCTGCTGAAACTACCTCTTCAGAAAGTTCTTGGATATTAACTTAGAAAGAAGTTTGTTCTTTTTCTTATTTTCAGAATAAAAATGGATTTCATTGTGCCTTATCCAAGGAAAAGAAAGATGTTCTGTATTTTAAAAATAGAACACAGTTCACATCTTATAATATTTATCTAAGGGGATGGTTTCATTTTTTCAGAGCTTCATACCTTTCCTGGAAGAATGAGACTAAATTGTGTCTATCATTTCTATATATTTCACGTAATGTTCTAGCCTGGTGGCTATCTTGGATATTAAATGCACCAAAGACCATTGGCAGATTAAAGGCAAATAAATCTTAATTTATTCAATAGACATACTGATTGCCAAATATCTACCAATTGCTGAACTCTATATGCAGGATCAAAGAGGGCCCTTTCCTTAAAGAACTTGGAGTATAGAATAAAATCAGTCATTGGTGAAAACAAAGTGTGATGAATGACAAATGGAAAGCACAGGGGCTATAGAGAAGAGGTATCATACTTTCTTGGTAAGAGTTGGGACGAAAGTGTCAGCAAAGTCTTCCTGGATGAAATGATAACTAAGTTGGATAATGAAATGACAACTAAGTTCAGTAGAGGTTGGCAGGGGCCACATCTTGATGACTTTATTTCCCTTGCTAAAGAATTTGAACTGTATTCTTGGGGCAAGGGGAGACTCCTGATAAGGTTTAGGGTGGCATCATCAAACTTGTATCTTAGAAAGATCACTCTATTTTTATTTTTTATTTTATTTTATTTTATTTTTTTNGGGAGACTCCTGATAAGGTTTAGGGTGGCATCATCAAACTTGTATCTTAGAAAGATCACTCTGTTTATTTTTATTTTTTATTTTATTTTATTTTATTTTATTTTATTTTATTTTTTTACATTTTTTAAAAATTTTATTTTTATTCTTTGCCCAAGGGGTACAGGTCTGTGAATCATCAGGCTTACATCTTTCACAGCATTCACCAAAGCACAAACCCTCCCCAATGTCCATAACCCATCCACCCTATCCCTACCCTCCCACCCCCCAGTAACCCTCAGTTTGTTTTGTGAGATTAGGAGTCTCTTATGGTTAAGATCACTCTGTTTAAAATGAGTTGTAGGGGAGCAGGAGGAGAGGCAGGGAGACTGTTGGAGATAAGAGATAATGGTGGCCTGTGTTGAAATAAGGATAGAATGTGAGGGAAGAGTGAAAAGGATGCTTAGGTATGACTAGGATATCATGGTCAATACTAGAATCAATCCTACTGGAAAGATAATGGTTGTGAATCTGGAGTTTGAAATTTGAGTTTTGATTTTGAAGACATTGTATGGAATTCTTTAAGGAGAAGGAAAAGACTGTTACCTGATTAGAAGATGCTTGCCTGTGTGTGTGTGTATCTTATTGTAGATGATAAGCCCCAAACCCACATGTTGTGGACAGGAGATAGAGTAGCATAGACCTAAAATCTAGATGGTGAAGAAACCATCTGAGAGGAGCTGGTGGAAGTTGAAAATCAAACTTTGAAGATAAGCAGTAAAGTACATAGCTGTGAAGATTGGACTGGACCTCTGGTTATCTTTATCACTCCTTGGTTCCTTTGGCTGTATTTTCTAGGCAGGAAGCCAAATGGGAGGCTAGTCAGGGTCCATGATTTTAGCTCAAGGACTAAAAAGTCATGGGCATATGCATCATCATTAATTGGTATTGATAATATACCCATGTTAATCACTAATGTATACTAATTAGTAGGGATATAGGATCAGTAAGACTTCCTGGATAGAATGGCATCCACGTGGGTTCTTAGAAGACAAGAGCAAATGTGGCTAAAAATGGGGAAAGAGGCATTCCATACAGAGGAACATTTGCAAAGGACCATTTTCTTAAATAAAAGAATTTTCCCTATGTGCCTAGAAGTTATTTAAAAACATATTTAAGCCTTTAGAAAGCAGTTCACAAGTTGTAAAAAGTTACTGGGGAAAATCAGAGTCGCTAATACATTTGAAAGGATCATTTGCATCGTCTCACTCTGGTTACCAGGAATAGTCCAGTGCAGCAATGGGTAGCATGGGTTCTGAAAATGGACTGGCTAGGTTGGGACTCCAGCTTCCCACTTCATGGCTGTATGTTCTTAGGGAAGTTTTTATTTTGTTTTGTTTTGTTTTTTAAACATTTTTTGGACCTCAATTTCCTTAGCCGTGAAAGCAAGGTAACATAATACCTGACTTAAAGGGTTATGGCATAAAGGGCTCAGCAATTGCTCCATACACATTAGCTATTGTTGTTAAGTTCTTATTTTTCCTGAAATAAATATCCATGGATCCACATATCCATGGATCAGTTTGTTCAGAAACACTAGGAGAGGTTTTGGAAAATATAGTTTGTTGATGCCCCAACCCCAGGGTTTTTCATTCATTAGATCAGAGGTAAAATACAGAAATAATGAACTTTCAAAAAACATCAAAATTTTGGGATCTAGTGCACATCGTGAATGAAGAAACTTGACCCAGAGAAGTGGTTAAGTTACTTATGCAAGATGAAACAGAAAACCAAGATGGAGACTGATCCAGGAAACAGGTCTGCTCAAAGCAAGTTCCGAAATATCCGCCTCATTGCCCAGCCCAATCTATCTAAAACATTTTAAGTCACACAAAATTATTATGTGTAAAACAGAGAGACTATATTAAAGCAGCCATAATAAAAAAGAAATCAATTTACATCCATGTGAAAAAACATAAAGCCAGAAAGAATTTAATCCCAGATGGTATAAACACAGATATGTCTCAAATGGAGAACACCTGAGAGGGAGAGGCCAGAATAAAGTATGGAAAAAAATGTCTCACTTGAGAAATTTTGAAGACATCAGACTGAGGGGACACATTCATATTTGGGTAGGGTATGTAAGCGATCTGTCCAGGCAGCTGAGCATGATCAGCACATCCAAGTTAAAAGGATTCAAGCAGAGTTTGGATGTGCCCCACTGACAGGGACTCAAAACAGAGATGCATGCACTGTGATGAGGGTTGAATTTAATAAAGCCTGTTCTTCTTCACAATTCTTTGGTGGAGAAATGGCGGAAGTGAGTCCAAAGACACTTAGGCAAAATTTTGGTATTGAGAATTTATTATTTTGAAAAGTTTGATGGAATCTGGCCCATGAGAGAAAAAGAAATACCTTGTGCAATTCTTTGCATATATCAGGTTTACAGATAATTCTAGAAACAAGAGGAACCAAGCAAAAGATGGCAAGGTTTCGTCAGTTTAGCCAATTTCTAATGATTAATTATTGTGGAGTGAGAAAAGTAATGTATGAGGGAAGCACCAAATTTTGAATTTTTCAGGTTGGTTTTCATTTACATTTACAAGGTATATGTGATATGTGTTAATTATTTTTTTCTAAAGGGATAACCTTTACCTCTGATTATGGATTATACAAAGGTCCCATCTGAATCTGAGGAGCTATTTCAGTTCATTGTGCTCAGCTTCATGGATAGATGAAGGCTTAATTTCAACCCTGCTTTGGTCCTACATTTGATGATGATACTTAATGCCTGTTCGGATGTTTCTCAGTGTGTGTGGATGGTGAAATCCTCATTCCAACCACTCCCAGGGCACCATGCCATCAGAACGGAAGCTTAAGGACACCTTTAGTTCCCCCCCCCTTTTTTGTTTTATTATGAAATATTTTAAATTTTCAAAATATTGCAGGGAATAACAAACTTCTATGTACTCACTACCCAGATTTAATATTTCACTGTGTTTACTTTACTCCCCCCTTTTAATTCTTTAAATGAATAAAAAATTACAGATAATTGCCCACTTTGATGAGCACTTGCTAGCAATCAGAAATGAGAAGCAAAACACAGTGAAAAGGGTAGCTTTTTCATCCACCAAATTAAATTTGAATGGAGGGAAGAAAGTACACATTTTAGAGTACCTTCTAAATGTTTGGTGCCAGGCCAAATACTTTCACATAGATTCAGTGGTGTGTTGGTGAGCTGGCTCTCAGAAGAAAAAAAAGAAAAACCAAAAACCCGATGTGCAGTATTTGCTGGTTTTATTGTGTGAAGACAACCATTATGACTGGTTTTGAGCCACCAACAGTTTAACAACTGGCTTGCAAAATTCCTGAATATTTAACAATCTGCTCTTGTGAGCCAGGGCAAGCTGGCTCCAGCATACACCTGCCTGTATTCATTCATCGAACAGATATTTGTGGGGACTATTGATGTGCTATAAATGTTCTGAAAATAGCATCCTTTCTTGTAAAACAGCCTTTCTACTGGACTCCAGTCTTGAGAGATTGAGGTATTATTATCTTCCTTTTATGAGTGTGGAGACTGAGGCCCCAAGAAGTAAGGTGTATATAGTGGCTTCTTAACATAGAAACTTCTATTGATAACATGTCCTTATCCCCTTGACATTTACTTTATCCATACATGCAGCCTAATTTATGTCTGCTCATACCCATGACTCTATATGTAGCCCACTTAAGCTTTCTCTGCCTGTGAACAGGGCAGGTAGAGGAGTCTGGGAAATTAACATCCCCTGGGAGCTGCCTTCATCCATTGACTGGTAGGAATTAGCAGACGAATACTCCATCTCCCTCACCCTTTGAATGGCATAACCTTGAAATGCACGTTTCATACTGGATTCTCCAGCAGGTTTAAATGCATAGGGCTTAGTTCCCCTCATCAGTGACTAACTTGAAAACATACCCTTTTTGACTGCCTTCCCTTTCTCTCATTCCTACATCCCTACCTGGATTTCTACTCCCAGATATATTACTTGCCCTGGAATCCCTGCCTCAGGCTCTGCTTTTGGGAGAAATCCAAACTAAGATAGGTGCTTGATAAGTCAGACTCTGGAGCTTTGCTTACTTTTTCCACCTACTACCCTGCTTCCTAGAGCTCATTTTTTGCCTTTATATTTCTGGGTCATTCTAAAATGCCAAGATCTCTGTGAGGGTTACAGCCCTAGGAAAGCCATCTTCCTTCTCCCACTGGGGTTCCTAATCCATGGCCTTGGGGAAGAACCAGCTTCACCAGGACACTCTAGCCAAATACCAATACATATATTCATGGTCCAAGCATATATCCTGAGTCTGACTCTCTTAACTGCTGGACTGAGCTGACCTGGAAAACAAAGAAGCGTGATTAAAGATATAGTTTATTCCTCACTTGTAATTCCAGACCTTGGAGTCACCTTGAGGAGCCTGGTATGTCCCCATGCTAACCATCTTCCCAACCCTTCCCTCCAGCTCCACTCAGAAATCTAGAGCCAAAAGTACCTTCTAAACAAAAGGACCTCCAGGTGCATAGTCCTTCCTTGAGTTTTACTATTTCAAAGTGGCTCTGTCATCTACTCTTGGAGCATCCCCTTTCTCTCCCCTTGGCGCTGTTTTAATTTCATACTCTTTCTGTGCTTATTTAATATCTGTGTCCTCCTTGGCATATTTTCAGTTTGTTCTGGGATCTCTGTCTGGTTTTGTTCTCCAGGGATCTTTAACATCTAACCTGGTATCTGGTACATAGTAAATGCTAAATAAGTACTTCGAATGAATACATAGAAGAGAGGTAAACATGAAGAATAACTCTGCTTTTTCTGTGTTCAGGGTGAACCCAGATACTGATTCTACCCACGTCCTGGGTCTTCACATCTCCCTGTGACCTCCTGTGCTCAGATATATTTGAATATTAAAAAAACAAAAAACAAAAACCATCAGCCTAGCTTGATATATCAGAGCAGGGACTCTGGAGTTAAATGACTTGGTTCAGGTCCTAGCTAAGCAATTGCTAAGCTGTGTAACATTGGCAACTTGTTGGACCTCTCTGTTCTTCAGTTTTCTCATTTTCAAAATGAGGAAAAGAATACCTAGCTCTAAGAGTTGTTTTGAGGAGTAAAAGTCTTAATGTAAGTAAAATGCTTACAACAGTAACTGGCATGTAGTAATAAAAAGACACAATGTTCACTCAATCGCAAGTTCTCAATTAACTTTTTAAATATCCTTTCCTTTTTTTTTTTTTTTAAGTGAATTGTGCCTTTCCTCTAAAGAATACCATTCTGTGCTTTAGGATAGATTCTCCGCTCTGATTCAGGTGACTTGAGCTGCCTCTACCAGCCTCTTGCCTTCATCTACTGCTTATCTCCTCTGTGCTTTCTAAGCTCCAGGCTCCCTGGCTGCTTTCCTTTTTCTCAAATATAGCAGAATTTTTGTGATTTGGGGCCTTTATCCACACTGTGTTCTCTGACTAGAACACTTTCACATTTGCCTTTTTGAGTTGTCTTTTTCGGGAGTCACCTCTTCCATCGAGCTTTCCTTGATCTAAAGAAGCTCTGTCCCTAGCCACTCTATCCTGGAGCACTTATTATCAAGTGCAGTCATCTAACATGGTTGTTTGATTTCTCTCTTTTACCAGAGCATCAACTCTATGAGTGTGCTGACCCCTGTACCCAGGACTGAGTGTCAGTACACACACAGAATCAATGAACATTGAGGCACAGGATTAGGTAGCAGATTCCAAGGTCTGACCTTTGCTCCCAGGTTGCTTCCACAAGGTTACATGTCTCTTGTTCTTGTATTGTGCCTGCCCAGCTCTGATTTCACGCTCTCAAGCCAGCATCCCACATCATAGCACAGGCTCCCTGTTGTGGCTACTACTCTCAATCCCTCCCAGCTTCCAGGCTCTGTTAAAATCTTGTTAGTCTCCCACTTCAAACCCTCCAGTGGCTTCTCATCACACTTACCACAACAAGGTCTTTTTATTTTCTGTGTCTTTCTCTCTTCCTCTCTGTCATTGTGTCCAGCCAGACTTACCTTCTTTTGTTTCTCAAACATGCCATGCTTGTCTACCACCAGCCTTTGCACTTGCTGCTCCTGCCTGCTATGCCCATCCCTGACCTCAGGCCCTAGCAGGCTCTAAACTTACCTTTCAACTCGGTGATATCTTCCCTTACCCCTCATGTTCATGGTGCTCTGAGACAGATGTATTAACCTATGTTGTTACCGAGTAACAACATAGCTCTTAACATTATTTAAAATCATCTGCAAACCTACAAACCTTCCTACCTATCTCTTGTACCAGAACATACAAATCCAAGTTTAAATCTAGCATCTTCCACTTGTGAACTCGGGCCTTGATCAAGTCACTTTGCCTCTCTGAGCCAGAGCTTTCTTAACTAAGAATAGACACCACAGAGAGAAACAGCAAACATCATTGTTTCAGAGGGTCACTGGGAAAATTACATGAGATAATACATCAAAAGGGTTTGGCACAACAGTAAATTGTACACTAACAGTTGGACATTTTGACAGTCGGCTGCACTTTTGATTTGGCTCATCTTCAAGTCCTGGCATCTTTTCTGTTCTGTGAATTTTCACCTTCCCGACACCACAGCCTTGTCCCAGACAAGCCCCCATGATTGGACTGACCAGTGAATTAATGACCATGAATCATTTTGAGTGACAGTCTTGCAGTTCTGCAGAAACTGTGAATGTGACCCAAACAAAGAAGCAGCTGGATTGTAGAACTTAGAGCTATAACTCTGTGTGTTGCCTCATCAAAACAGAATTCTCTTACACAGTCTCCCCGGTGGGAAGGGGGGGTCAGATGTTGGCCCATCACCATCACAGATGGCTGATGCCTCATAGCACAAACCCCGTCTCTGGTGATACATGTGGAGAAATGTTCTGATTAGATAATAATATTCAGTTTCTGAAAACCTGTACAGGGAAAAATAATCTGTTCATCCTAATGACAAGGTCAAATAGTAAGCATGGGTCTATTTACTTAGCAAGCAGACCACAAAGAAGATGAGACATTTTAAGACCTTGTACCAGGTTTTTCTAGAACTGAATACAGAGACACACTCACCTGGGAACTGAGCTTAACTTGCTCCTTTAGAGCAGTGCTAATGAATACTATGTCCCAGGCTCTCCCACCTTCTGGTCTTGATGTAAGTAAAGCCAGGTATTGAACAGCTCTAGGTCCTTGCCTCTTTGGTATCAACTGTCATCACTCACATTTCAGCCCTCACACAGTTCAAAATGAATTTCTCACCACTTGTTTTTCTAGCAAGACCTAGATATAAGTTAGAAAGCCCTCTCAGAAGATGAAAGCAAGTATGGGAAAACAAAATAATAAAATGCCCAGACATAGTTATTAGGATTTGTGGAGGACAATAAGTGGTTATTGCTTAGTGCATCTCTCTCGATTCATTAAGTTGGGAATATAAACTAGTGATGTTAAGTAAGCTATTGCTTAGGAACCAACAATGACTCATCTTCCATGCAGGCTAAAATCTTTGGAGGAACTTGTGAGCATTTAGTAAAGCCATTTACCTGTCATTGGCCTCTCTCTAATTCCTTGGTTATGAAGTGATGTCTTTCCAAACATCTCATGAAAAGAAACTAGAAAGAGACAACGATGCATTGTATCACTAGGAAATAAATAGTACATGTTCTGGAAGCACAACTTTATTGAGAATATCACTGCTCCATGCTAATTACTTTATTACGGATAAAAAGCTTTATGATTGAATATGTAGGATCATCCTAAGTCATCATTAAGTGTGAAGGTCTGTTTCTCCCTTTAGTGACTTAAAAAAAAATTCTCTAGAAGTATGGAAAACCTTGTTTGTGGCAAGAACTTCAACCAAATGCATCATCTTACAAAGAAGTACATAAATTTTGTTTAAAAATGGATTATTGCAAATATTTCATTCTCTTTAGAGGTAATATTGGTGGAAAGCCCTTCTCAAAAATCCTAACTTTCACAATTATCTTGGTTATTTTCTTGTGGATTTCCTAAATCCTATAGATATACACATGTAAAAACATTGCTGTATTAGTTATCTGTTGATATTAAACAAATTACTCCCAAAATCAATGACTTAAGGTAACCCACATTTATTATTGCACAGTTCCTCCAGGTCTGACTTAGCAGAGTCCTCTGGCTCCTAACAATACTTTAATCAAGGTATTGGCTGCAATTGCTGTCTTCTCTTACCTCTTGACTCTGGGTGGATCTGTTTCCAAGCTCACTGAAGTGATTGTCACCAGGATTCCATTATTCAAGGACTGCTGGACTGAAGACCTTAGTTCTTCACTGGCAGTTGGGCTGAAGACTCTCTTGATTTTTCTGCCACGTGGGCCTCTCTACCAGTTGGCTTGCAACATGCTGGCTTGTATCATCAGAGAGAGCAAGCACGATGGCAAAACAGGGAGTATAAGCAAGATGGAGGAGATAGTTTTTTGTTAACTTATCTTGTAAGTGACATCCCATCACTTTTGCTATATTCTATTTGTTAGAGGCAAGTCACTGAGTCCATCTACATACAAAGGGAAGGGTTTCCCAAGGGCATGAACACCAGGTTCCAGAGCTCACTGATAGCCATCGAGGAGGCTCCCTGCCATAAATGCCAAGGACAAAAATCTAAAATGATTACGAATCTACAGTCTCTAAACATAAAGCAATAACACTGAACTATATAGTGAAAGATCACACATTGTAGTGTTTCAATACACATACCTAGATGACATACTACAGTTCAAATTCTGATTCTGCAATACCCTAATTGTAAGAATTTGGGCAAGATTTACAGTTCTGTCTATAAAGTGGAGAAAACTTCTACCTTACAGGGTAGGACAGTATAAATTTTTCAGTATGTTCCTTACTACATAATAAATAGTAGTAGTACTAGTCGTAGTGTTTTGTGTGACTTATGTAGATCACATTTTGTTTTTGCTGTTTACTTGGTAATTGTATGAACTCGGACAATGAGATTAATCCCTTAATCTCATTGTATCTGTTTCAGTTTAGAATGCATTTTGCTACAAGTAACAGAAAACTATAGTGACTCAGAAGAAAAAAAGATTATCTTAAACAAGACATCTGGGAGGACAAACTGGAGTTGATAAAGTGGACTAACAATATTTTTGGGGAATGAAACTTGCTCTTTTCATTTTTCCCTACTTGAAATGTTGGCCTTTGTGCTCATGCTTGTTGCTTCAGGTTGTAGGACAGCTATTCCATCTCCATTCTTTTCTCCATGTTTCAGCAGGAAGAAGGAAAAGGGAATTCCCAGGATAATGGTAAGGTGAAGTGTTAGAACGACAGGTATGTGGTAGTCCTGGAGAGTAACCAGTCCTATTTTAAGGATGACAGGAGGAAGTCTCAAAATTTTTCCCAATAAAAAAAATAAAACAGACAGGCTACCTGATTTGATTAACGTGTATTGAGAGGAGATGTATGCTAGAAGATGAAGCAATGACTTACTAATAGGAAGATCAGAAGCTAGATGGACAACAACAACAAAAAAGTGAAGCAATAGTTCATTCTGGAGAAAGCAAAAAGTTATATTGAGAAGACAGCTGAAAACAGAAAATGCTGCAAGGTTTAATTATGAACGTTATTTTCATAGCCATGTGGCTGAACACATATCCAAGAAGTAAAATATAACTCTTCCAGAATAACAGGGCGAGAGTAACTGTCCATTTGTGTGTGTGTGTGTGTGTGTGTGTGTGTGTGTGTGTGTGTGTGTTTTGTGGGGGTCATGTAAGAGATCTTCATTTTTAAAAAAAAATATTAAGCCAACAAATAATAGAAAAAAAACTGTAAAATTAACAGATAAATGTGTCATATAGAAATGTGGAGGTAAATCTTGGAAGTTGTTAATGGTTTTGTCTAGGAAGTGGGCATTGGAGGTAAGAAGACTTGAGTAGAGAATATTTATTCACTGTAGCTGCATCCCTACTGTAAGGAGAAAAAACAGTCCATGAATCCTGATACGAGTAGAAGTGGCAAGGGAATAGATTTGAAACACTAGCTATGCTTTATTTTTTGTAGTCTTGTCATGAAAAAATGAAAGCCATGTTTCCTTCCTTCTTTCCTTCCTTCTAAGGGCATCCCAGGAGAAAGTTAAATTAAGTATTTGTTTCTCTGAGAAAGGGAGGTCTAAAAGAAGTTCAGCCTCATTTTAAGGAGATACTTAGAGTTTCTAAGACTAGGGCAGGAATCTAAAGGTAGCAAATCCTGAGACTGCTGTAGCCTGGTGTCCCACCCTCATGCAGCACCCAAGGACAGTGCAGGTGCTCAGAGCTGGGGACTGACCATAAACTCTGTGGCATCAAAAGTTCAGTAGTTAATTTAAAGATAAAATGTATGCAGGCTGGGGAAACTTGAGACCTACAACTTGGAATGAACCAAATGGCCTTGATCAGCAAACCCTTCAGTGAAGGCCAAAAGCCCTTCCCCAAATTTCTTACACTAAATTAATCTCTTTGGGATTTCTGTACCACCTAAGATGAGGAGGGTCCGCCTCTGATTATCATTATTGGATATCTTATCAACCTTAGCAAGTGGTGTTTCAAAATGGGTTTAGATTTTTTGAAAGTACCTTTAATGTGAAATTTCTTGTTACAGAGAATATTCCATTTCACTATCTTAGAGAAGCACATGTCAATCCAGAAGTAAATATGTAAGAGGAGTATAGGAACAGAACCAAATGTTTGTTATATAGGGATAGAGGTCATCATTCTTGGTTGCTTTGATATATTTCTTGAATGAATGAAATACTATTTGTGACACTGAGTCCCAAAGGAGAGGACTCTTCATATAGCCAAATAAGCAATGGCTATGTTGAAAGGGTTAAAAAGATGCTAAAATGTCCATAGAATAAAGTGTTGGCCGGAATTTGGTGTATCAGTGAGTGGAGGGGGTTCTGGAGGTAGGCTCAGCATTGAAGTTACCCTGTGCCCATCTTAGGGATTTCTACCTTCTTTCCATGTCCTATATATGGAATAACTCCTATCTGGCATGACAAAAGAAGGAATTTGGACTTATTTCCGAATGCTCCTTCACTCCAGTCTTGTCCAGTCTCACTCCAAGCATCTGGTAGATTATCAGTGACCCACAATATGAGACCTATGTAGATGATGGGCTGCAATGTGTTTCAAATTCAGTATGAAAGTTTATGTAGAATTCTATCTACTTGGAGAAGACCGGTAAAAGTTCATGCAACTTTCTAGTGTATTCTGTTACTCCTCCCAGTCAACAAGGGTTATGAAAGTCAATTAGTTTTTTTCTTGTCGGCAACACAGATAATATAATTATTAAGAGCAGAACCCTGGAATAAACTACATTCAGATCTGAGATGTAACGTGAATGATCTGTATAGCATTAGGCATATCATTAGTTTTCTAAATCTCACTTTCTACATCTGTGAAATGGAGATAGAATGGTAACTAAAACATGTAGCATGCTAAACTCATAAGCAATATTTATACTACTAGTCTTCTTCATATGAACTTTTTTTTTAAAAGATTTTATTTATTCATTTGACACAGAGAGAGATTACAAGTAGGCAGAGAGGCAGGCAGAGAGAGAGGAGAGAGGAGGAAGCAGGCTCCCTGCTGAGCAGAGAGCCCGACGCGGGCCTCGATCCCAGGACCCTGGGATCATGACCTCAGCCGAAGGCAGCGGCTTTAACCCACTGAGCCACCCAGGCGCCCTTCATATGAACTTTTGTCTTTTGTCTCTTACCTGTCAGTGGTTGGATGTTAGTTCACTTTGTCTTTGAAACCCAATTTCTAGGAGAGGAAACATTTATACAAAAATAGAGTGGAATAAAAAAAGAAGAAAAAAACAAGTTGTAAAACCCTAAGTTATTTGCTACGTGAAAAAATAGAATGTTTCCAAAACCTTTCTACACCTAAATGTGGTTCCATCTCTGCAACGCTAGACATGCAGTTCCCTGTGGCTTTTGTCCACACCTCTTGGCTATAACAGGCTATTGACTCAAGCTTAATTTGGCTTCCAGGATATGGTTTCTGTATGTGATGTACAGTCTGCAAGAAACATAGGACCAGTTTTGTTTTAGGAAATGAAGATTAATAACCAGCAGCTGGCTCATTAATGACTTTGGGTGTATGGGACAAAAACAAATTTTTAGATAAATTTGTAACACCATAAATATTGGTGAAGCAATAAACTTCTGATTCTAAATTAGTTAAGTTTCTGAGACTATAAAACACTTTTACTGCTGACTTCCTTTTCTAAAATATCCATCTGGGACCTTCAAAGAGTAATGTCTACCATCTTCTTTTAAACCAATCTTATTTTTACAGTATTTGTAGAGTAAGAGTTTGTTTTAATACTCTAGTTCTTTTTCCTTGAAGGATCAGCATAAGCTGATAACTGTTGAAGTGGCACCATCTAATATTAACACATGTTTGTACCATGTAGCTACCCTTTTTCAAGTCCGGGTAACCTCCTGGGGTGGAATATTTTCACTTTGCATTTTCAGTTTGATTTTCTCTTCTGTGTTCAGATCTCATTTTAGTCTTGGAACATTACCTTTTCTGTACTTGAGAATCAGAAATAATTGCTTTTGCCTAGTGCTTTATAGTTTACAAATCATTTTCCTGTCTTTTGTTCTCTGACCCCAAACCACTCTTTAAAATAGGTGTTATTAGCCCTTGATGAGGAAAACAAGATTTAAAGGTGTTAGGTCACTTGCCAAAAATTAACACTAACAGGAAGTGGTAAAGCTATAAGATCTTGAGGTCCCAAATTTCATGTTCTTTTCATTCTGATAGAGAAGGGAAGGCTTTGGGTGACAAAGCTGACCTCTGCACACTAACAGTTGTGCCATGGGCTGTTGCTTACAAATAGTGGCTCCCATTATCCCTTCTCTCTGTATCTTGTATTTTTTCGTGGGAACATTTGCTAGTCCCTCTTACCCTCCTCCTGCTGCCCTCTAGAAACAACTTTTTATCAATTGTTTCCTAAGTTTGAGTCCCCCGCACCCCTGCCCCAAACAAACCCTCAAAAAGGGTTTGGGTGCAAGTTGATTTGACAGATGATTCCCAGGTAGCACAGTGAGGAAATGAGGAGGCATGACAGGAAGGAAGGAAAATCAGTAATGGCTCTATGAGTGAGTTACTACCGTGATATTCTATTAGATATACTTTTTAAAGATTCTATTTATTTACTTGAGAGAGAGAGAGAGAGCACAAGACAGAGTATGAGCAGGGGGAGGGAGAGAAGCAAGGGGAGAGGAAGAAGTAGACTTCCCGCTGAGCCCTGAGCCTGACTCAGGGGTCAATCCCAGGACCTTGGGATCATGACCCGAGCCAAAGGCAGATGCTTAACCAACTGAGCTACCTAGGTACCCCCGCTAGATATAATTTTAAAAATGCAAATCAGAATGATCCCACTCAGGGGTGGCCACTCCTATCCTTCACTGGTTGAAGTTTGCTTCTGGGGATGTTGACTTCCCATTTTGCCATGTATAGAGTGACTGTGCTTCTGTGACCAGAAAAACTCCTCAGGCAGAAATACAGGCAATTGAGATAGGAAGCCATCAGCATGTATCATTTTTGTCCACTGAAGTTACAGTTTTCACCTTTGCCTGGGTGGATATACAGATATAGGGGGACACCAACTGTGTCTACTATAACTATTTTTTTTTTACTGTGAATTTTAGTCATATGGTAATCTTTCCTTCAAAGCATTTGTATCCTCTCTCAGGTCTCTTTGTTGTAAATGACAGAAAACTGAACCCAAACTGGGTTTACCCACAAAAGGAATTGGTTGGATCATGTACGAGGAAAGTACAGCTGAAGGTCTGTTTCAGGTGCTAAATGATGTAGGGGTTCATGCATCCAGTTGCCTTCGTTTCCTCTGTACGGTTGCTCTCTTTTCAAATAGACTCTTTCCTTATAGTCAAAAGGGGTTGCCAGCAGCACCTGGTTCTCTATTCTTCTAGGGTCAAACCCAGTGGAAGAATGAACATTTTGTTCATAAGGCCTGGCAAAAGTTCTAAACTTCATTCTTACTGAATTGCTGTACATCACATGCCCACTCTTGAACCAATCACTATGGCCCAGGGTATGTGACACACCAGTTCTCTTAGATATAAATCAAATGTCATACCACAAGTCCAGATTCTATGGAGTCAAGCTGGAGAGAAGTATATTCCCAAATGAAAGTTAAAGCTGTACCCTGCAGAAGGGATAATGGATGTGGAGAAACCAGAGAAAAAATATTCAGTGCAATCATCTGGGAGAATTAGATGCCAATATTTATTTCTAAGTGCCATTTCTGGGAAGAGTTTTAGATGTCAAGGAGCACAAGTGGGATGGGGTGTAATGGATAATAGTCACTAAGATAGCTCACGGGATGGTGGACCCTGTTCCCTGCTTGTGTTTCTTGGTTTTCTCGGCCAGTCTGTGGCCCCTAATACGCATGTTCAGGAAGTCTCTTACCTAGTCTGCACCTATGCAGTTCAGACACAATTCAGAGAGAATTCCTTGAACCCACAGACTATGTGCAAGGCTTATGTTCTCTGCCGATCATTTTTCCACTAGCAAGTGCTCTATCCCTACGTTTCTCTTCCTTCATTCTCTGTTCTGGGTGAATCATGTTGTGCTCTGTGGTCTTTATCAGCCCCAAGAGAACACTGGCAAATAATGCAACATTTTTCATTTCTGTACTCATCCATCCTTTCATCAGTCTAGCTAGCCAGTTAGTCAGCATTGATTGAATGCCTTCTGTGTGCCACAAAGGAGGCTAAGACTCATCAGAACAAACATTTTGACGTCAAGGAGTTGAAAATCTAGAAGGGGATTATGTTAAGGGAGATAAGACCCCAAAATATATAAAAATATCTATAATGTGAGCCAGAAATTGACCACTGTCATTAGTCATAAATAAATAAATCCTCACTCAGTTCAAAGAAAGGAATGACCCATTTTCTGAATCAAGATGGAATCTGATGAAGGAGGGGGAATAGTTAAAATTAAGTTATTGTTTGCATTTTGGAATACTTGAAATACTTGGCATGATGAAAATTCTTATTCCAGTAAGTTCAGCATGCCCATTTAAAATGGCAACTCTTGGAATTCAGATTATTCCAAATTATGGCTAATATTTAACCCTATCTCAAGGAATGTGATTTTTCTGTTTTACTAAAGTAAACATATCTAATTTAGTTCTTATTTTTGCCTAATATGGTCCCTGTAGGACAAATGCCAGTATTTATTCTCTAGCAAAGACTTGATATGTTGCGTGTGAATGAGTCGGTAGAACGATATAGCCCATGGGACTCTGCTAACGTGTCCATTCTGAAATAAATTAAACACAACATTAAGGTAAAGTTAAGATTAGATTTTATGATAAGCACTTAAGAGCCAGAAAGTTGAAAATTAAGAACACATCAGATCAATAGACCATATAACCTTTTGCAGTAGGGACTGTGGCTTATTCCTTAATGTACCTTACCCCATTCTGGGTTCAAGAATAAATGGCACATTAATAGGGGTTCAGTAAAAGCATTTTAAGTTAATTCTTGCCTACCTGTGGGGAGACCACCATGAATGAGGAATCCTTTGTACCAAGAACAACCCCTGCCCTTCTGTAAACTCCTAGAGAGCAGGAACCATGTCTGCTTGCTCTGTGCATCATTGCTCCTACATGCAACTTGGCACACATAGAGGATACAAATTGTGGAATTGAAATGTCAAGGATAATTTTCAACATTCTCTAACATTCCCTAAGAACTAGAAGGTAATCTTGGTCATTTAGGCTATTAATATTTTCAATTCTGTCTCTCAGATGAATACTCTTCAAGTGAGCCTCAGTTTTCCTGAACTATAAACTTACAAGGTGGGCAGAGGAAGATAATATCCATCTCAGTTGTATCTACCAGTTGTACAGGTAGCATAAGTTACCATGTGGAAGTAACTAGCAGAGGGCTTGGCACATAGTGGGAGTTCAATAGATGACAGCTGAATCTACAAACATGAGCAGATCTTATTTTCATGTCTAGCTTCTGCCTATGAATCACATGATTCAAGAAGGTGGTGCATCCTTCCCTCACTGCAGGGAAGGTTGGCTACTGACAGTCCACAACTATATCCTTTGGTGGAGAATTGCCCTTGACAGACAGAGCTGCTTCACACGGAAATGCCTGGGACATTACATCACTTCCATCTTCCCCACAGCCAGTGACAGATGTAGGGATACAGAAGACCCTTTGGCTCAAGTGAAGATGATTCTGTGATGTCATTAACACCTCAGAGCTGCCCAGAGAATCAGGCTGTGGTTGGACTGTAGCTGAAATCTCACCTCTCCTGGCCTTCTCCTGCTCTATTTTGTTTTCCTTCTCAAGAAGCATCCTGATTTCAGACTCTCCTTCTAGGGATGCCAGCCTAAGTCAGCGATAACCTGAAGACAGAACAAAGAGATGCAATGTTTTATGTGTGGTTTTAAGTAAAATGCAATGTTCTGTTAATAATGACAGCTGACATACATATTTCACAACATGCATAATGTTTTTCACATGCCAACTTTCCCTGAAAACAGTTCTGCTAGGGACCTGTTATTAGTTTCCCATTTTACAGTGAGAAAAATAAGGCCAGGTGGGTTAACATGAACCTAGCTCCTTGGGGGTCCCTTGCTTTGTATTTCTTGATACTTGTCAACCTCTCAGTCTGACTTTCTCTCCTGATGTACTTTTTCAATTGGATTCCTTGTTTTGTGGATGCAGAATCATTGACATTGCTTTGAAATTCACTTTTAACCACTGAAGCTTCTGGATCACCTTGGATTCCTCTAGACCAAAAAAAGAAAAAAAAGAAAAGAAAAAAGAAAACAACAACAACAACAACAACAACAAAACCAAGCATGAAACAACCCATTTGAGATATTTGACTCCATCTAAATGTCAGTATTGTATTGCTTTGGGCACAGGCTATTAGAAAACTTCCACACCAAAGAAAAAAAGTTGCAGTGTATTCTGCAATAAAGTTATGATATTTCATACAAAACTGAATAAAACAAAGTCTGTATATACAAATAAACAACTTCCCAGAGTTTATTTTTCAGACAAGATTGTGCCAGAAGAAACATGCTAAGTTCCCTCCACTCTGTGTCAGAGAAAGAGTAGCTAATATTTGAAAATATTTGTCAGTCCTATTTAATATTATCACCAAGAAATTTTTAGTTTGTCTCTAAATATACACTAAATATATAGTTTGCAGGCTTTGGAAATAATAGTTTCCTGAGAGAGAGGAGAAGTGTAATTATATCTCTGTAGAGTAGGTGCCTATAAAAATAATTTTTTATACTATTAATGATTTCTAGATAATACTGCCTCTGACAAAATCATAGTAAATTGTATCATGTCTTTTGTGTAACATTTCTGACATGTGGTCAAATTACTGCAAAATGGAGATGAAGTATTTAGGAATATGTTTTAAATCATAACAACCTTAGAGAGCAACCAAGCGAGTGCAACAGGGAGAGATTGATTGGTCTAGGAAAGACGGTTCAAAAATTTTTTGCCAAAATGCTGTCCTTGCACTTACGTAGTACTTATTTATTTTTAGTTGTTATTTTGTCTGTAATGATTCGCCACACCATAATAAAAGATAATTAGCTCCTGCTGTAGTGGATAGGTTCTGAAATCTTATCTGTTATACTGTGTGGCAGAAAAATAATTTGATATGTTAGCTGGTATGTTTTTATTCTTAGTAAATAATTTTTTAAATCCATTGTCCTGCCAGAAATGTTGAAGCATCCACTGATTCAGGACATGGTGGTTTAAGGAACATCTCAGGTAACACAAAAGTGAAGTCTTGGCTTTTGAGTTTTAAAACAGATTTTTCAAATACATTGCAGATAGAGAAGTTTAAAGAAGAAGGGATTTTCAGTTGTAAGAACCTGACCTTTAAAACTAAATCTAGAGAACTCAGGGCATGTATTTTCAAACATAAACAATTAAGCACAGAAGAAGATATGACTGGGCAGAGCCAGTTTTCCTGCCCTCTTGGACTAGATAATGAGCCCATAAGAGACATCTGGTTTGAACACAGCAGCAGAAAGTTAGTCAAAGAGACAAATAAAAATTTCACCTTCAAAGGGAGGAAGGAGATGGCTGAAATCCCACACCATGAATTTGGTGGAAAGGCAGACCCATGAAAGAGAAATGTATCAAGGGTGCAGTTAAGAAACTGAAGGTCTCAGGAAAAGCCTGGAAAAGATGATTCTTGAAGCCGAGCGAATAGAATTTGATGCGAACCAAAAAAATTCCCTGGGACTAGGTTTGGCAAACAAGGCCTTTAGCTGACAGATAGGTCTATTTGGGATTTAATCTCAGTCTGAGAAATTCAGGAGGTTGGTCTAAGCAAAGAATCACACAGGGAAGCCATGTTTGTGGACAGCAGTTTGTCACTGAGGTAGTGGAAGAAAAGAGAGAATTTACAATATGAACAGTCTCATAGCACCCCATTACCCCCCCCTTTTTTTTTTCATTGCCTGGAGAGATGTAAAGGCCAAGCAAACTCACATATAAACACTTGGGTAGAAGAAAAATTACTGCTTACCTGAAACACACCCTTGATCCCTTCTATATAGATGGTTCGAGAAAACTTATCGCCTTCAAGGATGAGTAATTAAGAAGGACCAGCAGACAAAAAGATCCTATGAGGGAGAAAACAGGAGGAAGAAAACAGGAGCAAATGACAGTCAAATATTATAGAGAGAGGCAAGCAGAGTAATTTGCTAGCATGGCTCCTGAGAATGAGCCTATCTTTCTTCTTTCTTCCACTTCCTCTATAAGGCCTCTCCACATCGAGTTCTGGCAAGGGGCTGAGAATGGGAATGTGAGTTTGAGGACTCCAAGCCAGAGCATCCTGGGCTAAGGTTGGTGAGGTTCCCCTGTACAATGGTGAGTGAGGTGTACTGTACATGTAAAAGGCATGCTCAAGCAAAGAAGGTCACACACACCTCATGGAGACCCTTCTGGTTCCAGAGATACACAAGAGAATTGCTAGGTGTTCCATCCCCCCTATAGGGGCACAGAGGCACAATGGATAGATCTTTTCATGTTATTGTCTATTTTGCATATGATTAGAGGCCAGAAGGGAACAGTGATGTTTCCAAGAATTCCAAAGCAAATAGATAATGGTCAACGTTAGTCAGGGTTTTTCAGAGAAATAGAACAACTAGGATGGAGAGAAATGGGGGAGAGAAAGAGATGTTTTGACGGATTTTAAGGAATTGGCTCATGAGACTGTAGAAATTGGCAAGTCCAGATTCTGCAGCATAGACTGGCAGGCTGGAGATCCAGGGAAGAGTTGGTGTTTGCAGCTTGAGTCTGAAGGCAGGCTGGAGGTAGAATTTCCTCTTCCTTGTTCAGGAAGGCAGTCTTTTTTCTCTTATCACCTCCATCCTATGGAGGGTAATCTGTTTTACTCAAAGTCTGTTGATTTAAATGTTAATTTCATCTAAAAATTACCTTCACTGTGGCATCTAGATTATTATTTGATCAAATATCCGGGTACCACATCCTACAAAGTTGGGACATAAAATTACCAATCAGGACCCCAAGCCACAGAACCAGATACTTTCACTTTACCTATTGTCTTTGGAGCTTCTGCAAATCCTTGGAGTGGGAGGGAAAGGAGACTCAGATTGATTATTTCTGATGGATTCAAAGGAAAAATTAAATTAATCTATTGGAGAAATATTCACATGTCTAGAACACCCAGGTGTGTGAATTGACATCTGTCTCAGCTGACCCTCTGTGCTTTGCTCAAGCTGGCTCCAGGTACTGAAATGACATTCTCCATCATCTCTGCTTGGCAAGACTCCTCCTGACCATCCTTTCCTTAAGACCCCTCCCAAAGCTCTGACAGACTTGGTTTCACCCTCTTCTGTGCTGATGCCTCATGCCCACCTCTGCTACTCAGACCACCACACGTTCTCCTTTCTCAGAGGCTCTCTCTCCTAGAGTTCCCAGTAGGACTGAGTCCTTTTGTCTCCAGGTATAATTTGGTTACTAAACCTTCTTCTTCTTCTTCTTCTTCTTCTTCTTCTTCTTCTTCTTCTTCTTCTTCTTCTTCTTCTTCTTCTTCCTTCTCCTTCTCCTTCTCCTTCTCCTTCTCCTCCTTCTCCTCCTTCTCCTCCTTCTCCTCCTTCTCCTTTTTTCCTTCTCCTTTTTTCCTTCCTTCCCTTTCCTGCCTTACCTCTCTTTCCTCTACTATTGATTCCTGGCATCACCTCCCAAAGGAATCACATGCCCTCCAAACTTTTTTTTCAGGATCTACTCTGAGAAAATTCAAAAATGGTGTCCCTTCCAGGAGCTTGCTTCTTTTTTCTTTAAGTCACATAGTAGATACTTGATGAATAGTCAACATGGGAGATTTAAGTCAGATATTTAGAAGATTATGTGACCTCAGATTATGAAAAAGATATTAAGGGTTGCATATACATTTAGATCTGTTTTCTTCTCTTTCTTACGTGTCTTATTGAAGTGGTCACAACTAACATCTGAGCTTGAAATTTGAGTGACCATCAATTAGTTCTCTTTGCCAATGTCAGAGACTTGCCCTCACTTTCCTGCCATAGAAGAGGTCAGGATGTAGGATTTTTACAGTGGAGTTGGGCGTAATCTATCCATAGCATATGTTTAGATTCTTTCTTGGAATTATTTTAAATGAGGTATATGACAAAGACCCCAAAACTACACATATGTCCTTTTTTACTCTATTGGTTCAACAAATATTTATTGAGTGTTGTAGGAGTGGGGATGTGACGGCAAATGAAACAAGTAAATCCTTTCCTGTGTTGGGGGTACACTAAAAAGATGATGTTTAAACAAAGCATAAAGGAGGCATAGGATAGACATGCACAAATCTGGGAGAAAGTTCCAGCAAAGTAAACAGTAAGTGCAAAGGCCCTAAACACACACACACACACACACACACACACACACACACACACACACACAGTCAGTGTGTTCAGAAAGGAGGACAGTGAGGGTGGATAAGGATGAATGAGGAGAGGGATAGCAGATGGGGCCTGAGAGGTGAGGAGGGGTCAGGGAGCAGGTCATGTAGGGCTTAGTAATGATTTTGATTTTTACTCTCATTGTGAGGGGAAACAGTTTAGAGCAAAGCAGTGACATGATCTGTCATATGGTTTCAAAAGATCATTCATTCCATCAGCTGTGGAGGGTAGGGAAAAAGTGCAAAGAAAGGAAAGAAACTGAGATGCCTTTGGCATGACTACATGTGTGATAGTTGGTTTTTAGTCTGTGACATCATTTAGAAGGAAAACAAACTTAAAAAAAATAAGCCAGTGGATTCTTTGGGCAGTGGGGTTAGGGATAAGCTATTTAAGTATACTATCATATAATTTCTTTCTCAACTGGGAAGGAGCTTAATTGCACAGAGGCACCTGAAGACCATTGTTAACCAAACAACAAAACAGTTCCAATGGAGAAAGAGAGGAATCCCTTGCCAACTAAAGGATCATGTTCTCATGGTGAATTTCCTTGGAAGCCAGACTTGCTGCTCTGCTTTTTCTCAGAGCTATCCTACGTTGTTCTGTGTGAAATGAGAGTTTGTTTCCTACCAGCATCTGGAAATTGAAGGACTCCATGCTGGGCAGTTAGAGAGCTGGTTTCTCAGTGTGAATCTGTTGCAACCTTGTGGGGCGACCTTGGGACATATCACAGTTGCTCTGGTCTCTGGTCTGCAAGTCTATAGAATGTGGAGGTGATGTTGCTCCTCTGCTGTGTTTCACCAGTGTGTCTGAGGGCCTCCTGAGATGATGCATCTGAAAGTGTCCTATAGCTAACAAGCAGCACTCAGTGCATGGGTGTCATCATTAACTTTGCCCAAATGCTAAAGACAGTATTTGTCTTTGGAAGGGGGATATGACAAGCTGACAAATGGAGAAGAACAAAGTGGTAACTGTCATATACTTGCTTTATATAGTAGTGGCAACCACTGTCCTCTTATTAAGATTCAGAAATAACACATAATGAAGTATAAAGGGCACACCGTGCAAAGGCTCGGGGATGCTTGGGGCCATGTGCACAATTGCATGGATGGAAGGAGTGGCAGGGATTCTAAGTTGGACAGGCCTGTCCAGCATGCCTGGCAGGTGTGGGGCGGGTGTGCAGCACGAGCTGGTCAGAGGAAGGCTCTCTGAAAGAGATTTAAAGTAAGTGAGACTTGAGTGGTGAGAAGACATGTTGGAGCCTGGGGGATGGGTGCTCAAGGCAGAGGGACAGTTAGTGCAAAAGTGCACATGTCAGCTTAAGAGCATTTACATTGATGTAAATGTGCAAAGCAGTTTATTTTGAGATAGCAGCACAACATATTAATAGAGATTAATACCGGTAAGAGAGATTTAGTGTAGCAGGTTCTGACACTCGGCTTGCTTTGGAGTTACCTGCAGGGAAGCTGGACAGTTCTCCCTAACAATATGAAAGCTTTTCACCTCAGCTGCCCACAGCTGTCTGCTTCTCTGCCTTTAGACATTGCTCTTCATCAGCAGGAAAACCTGCTCCACTTTCACAGGGCAATCAACAGTGCTCCTGGGAACAACCCTCAGCCAAGGGGGAGCCATGCCAGGGCAAATGCCCCAGCCTCTCCATTCTCTGGCCGGAAAATTCTGAGATGTGTTCCCTGCTGGTTTCTCAGAGTGTCCTCAGCAGGACTGAGCCCCAGTTACCCACAGTGGTGACCCCTTCATTCATTCACACATGCAGTGTTCGTTTCCTGGGGCTGCCATAAAAAAGGACCTCTTATTAAGATTCAGAGACATCACATAATAAAATAAATCTTCATATAAAAGGCACCATGTGCCTGAATGTCATAAACAGCAGGAATGTGTCTCACAGTTCTGGAGGCTGGAAGTTCAAGTTCAAAGTGTCAGCAGGGTTGGTTTCTTCTGAGGCTTTTCTGCTTGGCTTGCTGATGGTTCCCTTCTCCCCGTGTCATCACATGGTCTTTATTCCGTGTGTGTCTGTCTTCTGATCTCTTCTTATAAGGTTACCAGTCATAATTCGATCAGGGCCTGCCCATATGACCTTGTTTTATATTAATTACCTCTTTTTTCTTTATTGTGTTATGTTAGTTACCATACAGTACATCATTAGTTTTTGATGTCATGTTCCATGATTCATTGTTTGCATATAACACCCATGCTCCATGCAGTCCGTGCCCTCCTTAATACCCATAATCAGACTCACCCATTCCCCTACCCCCCCTCCCTTCTAAAACCCTCAGTTTGTTTCTCGGGGTCCATAGTCTCTCATGGTTCATCTCCCACTCCGATTTCTCCCCCTTCATTTTTTCCTTCTCCTAATGTCCTCTGTACTATTCCTTATGTTCCACAAATAAGTGAAACCATATGATAATTGACTTTCTCTGCTTGACTTATTTCACTCAGCATAATCTCCTCCAGTCTCATTCATGTTGATGCAAAAGTTAGGTATTCATCCTTTCTGATGGCAGAGTAATATTCCACTGTGTATATGGACCACATCTTTATCCATTTGTCTGTTGACGGGCATCTTGGCTCTTTCCAAAGTTTGGCTATTGTAGACATTGTTGCTATGAACATTGGGGTGCATATGGCCCTTCCTTTCACTACATCTGTATCTTTGGGGTAAATACTCAGTAGTGTAATTGCTGTGTCATAGGGTACCTCTTGAAAGACCCTGTAGCCGAATGCGGTCACTTTCTGAGGTGCTAGGGGTTAGCATTCCAATTTAGGGTTTTGGGTGACACAGTTCATCCCATAACACACTTTATTGGTGTTGCTCTCCCCACTGTCTCAGTCTCTCCCCTGTCTCACAGCCTCCCAGATCCTCTCTCAGATGCAACAGCTGTATCCAAGTCCTTGTCTTGGATCTATTTTGGGGGAATCAAGCTAAAACAGTAGGAAGTAATAAACAAAAAACAAACAAACAATGAAAACAAAATCTGTGGATAACTGTAGAGTACAAACCGTAAACTACCTAAAAGTTTTTAAATGTTTAAATTCATTTTAGAAAAATAACGAGTAAATAAGCAAAAAGCACTGTGCGGGCCATACAAACGCTTCCATGGTCCAATCTCACTTGTGTGTCTATGCGGTCTCTGGGCCAAATACTTTCTAGCTCAGCTGTTACTTTCTATGATTCATGTCTGCGTGTTGTGGAAGGAGGCACTCTCCTGAAATGGAGGAAATATACATAACTGAAAATAAAGGGGAAAATGCTATCTGTAATATAATTCAGCATCTTAAGGTCTTAAGGAGGCCCTTACACCTTAATCTGGGAACGTGACCCAATGTTTCAATAATGCTGAGTTATGCCTAGGCAGATAAGTTTACGTGTGGTTGTCACACCCTATCAGGAAGGGCTGTGAGTGACATGCTCTCACTCAGCGCTTTTGAGGGCTTGGTGCCAACTTTTCCCACTAGAGGGCATTGCTGCTACAGAAACAAGAGAAGAAGTCTTTTTTTTGGCCTGAAACTATTGAATTAGAAAGCTTGCAGCACGATTATATTTCCAGTTGAGATCACAGACAACCCTCCTGTACATTGGGGTGAATTTACATCCATCATGGCCTTGTGCAGGGTGCTGGAACAGATGACTGGATTCATAACCAATCACTGCAAGATTGGGAGGATGATTTTCAGAGACAATAGGCAGGTTATATTAGTAATCTGTCTTCTTTCCACAGTCTCTGTCCCCTAGTAAGAGCTGGCCACAATGAGATGGAGAGATGGCCAGAGACCACAGCTGAAGCTCAGGGTTTGAATTCTGGCTCTGGCCCTTTTTAGCACCTTGAATTTTTTTTTTTTTAAAGATTTTATTTATCCATTTCACAGAGGGAGAGAGATCACAAGTAGGCAGAGAGGCAGGCAGAGAGAGAGAGGGGGAAGCAGGCTCCCCATTGAGCAGAGAGCCCGATGCGGGCCTCGATCCCAGGACCCTGAGATCATGACCTGAGCCGAAAGCAGAGGCTTTAACCCACTGAGCCACCCAGGCGCCCAGCACCTTGAATTTAAACAAGTTCTTTAAACGTGATGTTTCCCTGTTGTCTACTCTCTAAAGCAGGTATAGTGAACTCAGCCCATTGACAAGTTTTGATAAACAAAATATAAGGATTTTGTTAATTTTATAAGACTAGCAACCATATGGGGTGCATGTTATTATCAAGGCTGACTACATTAATCTATGTGTTTTAAAAAATCCTTGGGGTGCCTGGGTGGCTCAATCAGTTAAGTGTCTGCCTTCAGCTCAGGTCATGATCTCAGGGTCCTGGGATTGAGTCCTACATCAGGCTGACTGCTCCTACATCATTGCTTCTCCTTCTCCCTCTGCCTGCTGCTCTGCCTGCTTGTGGGCATGCTCTCTCTCTGTTAAATAAATAAATAAAAATCTTAAAAAAAAATCCTTGATGAGGGGTATACATCCTAAAAGTCTACTCTTAGATAGTCATCTCTTTGGATTCTCTGCGAAGGCAGTAGGGAGTTCTTATTGTTCCTATCAATACATTTGTTATTTGACAATGCTAAGTGTTTAATACATAAGTGAATGAATATTTGAGTGAAAATGAATGAATGAATGAATGAATGAATAAAACCATCCTAATTAGGGCAAGGATTTTCAAAGGACATTCCTTGGCACATTCCCATCAGAATCAACTGATTGTTTTCTATACTAATAAACACCTACGCACAAGACACTGTTCTAATTACTTTTCATAAATTAACTCACTTTATCTTCACTCAGTCCTGTGAGATAGGTGCTATTATTATCATTCCCATTTTTCAGATGAGGAAACAAATATTCAGAGTGCTTAAGTCACTTGCTCCAGATTACACAGCTCGTTAGTGGCAGAGATGAGATTTTAGCTGAGACACTCTAGCTCCAGAGTCAGTGCTCAGAATCACTTCATTATGCTGCTTCCCTCTACCTAGAAAGAATGAGAAAGAATGAGACACATCAGCATGTGCAGATAAGAAAGAGTAAACAACATATTTTTTAGTGAAAAAAGGAAAAGCAAGATACTGGTCAATGTCTTTAACAAGCTATCATCTGTGTTCAGAGAAAAAAGATTTAGGTATTTGTGTATGCACAGACTCTAAAGAAGAAAAGAGAAGACATCAGGGCTAATGGGTCAACTTGGAGAGGGAGTTTCAGGACTGGAGGTCAGAAGTGGGAAGGAGACATATATTGTGCTTCATCAACCACATTTGAAGTGGTTCCAAACTTTATAATTTACTTTGAAATTTTTTTTCTTTTTTGGTAAGGATTTATTTGTTTACTTTAGAGAGAAAGAGCATGCGGGGGTGGGGAGAGAAAAGGGAGAGGGAGAGGGAGAGAGAGAATTCAAGCAGACTCCCCACTCATGTGGAGCCTGACATGGGGCTCAGTCCCATGACCTTGAGATCCTGACCTGAGCCAAAATCAAGAAGCAGATGCCCAACTGACTGAGCCATCCAGGTGCCCCTAACATTTTTTTCTTCCAATCATGTAGCTTTAGTTTGTTTTTTGTTTTTGTTTTTGTTTTTGCTAATTATATACAAGCATTCCTGCCAATTCATGTACTAAACTTTAGTAAAGTGTATTTCCCCAGTAGTATGGGTGGCATTTTCTTCCTGCAGTCCTGTTGGCTGTGCTCACACCCCACCTTAGAGACTCCTTCAGCAGTCATATTGGTGATTTTCCAGTATCTGTCTTACCCTACTCCTGTGACGATACCTGAGACTCAGCCCAGATCCTCTAGATTAGAACCTTTCGGAGATGTTTCTGAGTAACTTGCATGGTTTACAAAGACTCGGTAATTCTTTTGTTCCCCCATGTTTGAGAACCATTATGCTAGTTCTGGGTCAGAGAATTTTTTTTTTTTAAGATTTTATTTATTTATTTGACACAGAGAGAGAGAGATTACAAGTAGGCAGGGAGGCAGGCAGAGAGAGAGGCGGAAGCAGGCTCCCTGCTGAGCAGGCAGCTGATGTGGGACTCCATCCCAGGACCCTGAGACCATGAACTGAGTCAAAGGCAGAGGCTTTAACCCACTGAGCCACCCAGGCACCCCTGGGCCAGAGAATTTAACTCCATTAGAAGATTTAGGCACTTTCCAATGAGCTTCGCCCCTTACTTTTCAACTGCTTGAGTTCTGTTTGGCAGAAAACAGAAAGATGAGCACACATTGGGTCACAGCTCTCTCCAGGGTGGTTAACCACACTGTAGACTGCATGTCCTTCTTCTGCATTATCAAAAGACAAAAAGCATTCTATTATTGTTGTACGTTTAACCAAGAAACATGGTATACAACATTTGACCCTATTCATTCATTTTGTTGTCATTCTTTGATATCAGAGCTTCTCTTTCCTTCATTGCATGTATCCTTCTTAATTTGTAAGCTCAACAGAATACTACCTTTGGGCCCTTGGTTGTCTCTTAATGGTTTTCCTCCTTTTGCTCATTCAGATTTTTATGACTACACTAGAATGTCATTTCTGAGACCATCCTATTGAACTTATATTTTAAGGAGGATCTCTAGAAAGAACTGCTTGGTGCAATATTATGGTCGCTGGCCACACTTTTCACACACCTTTCAAGTCAGACCTGCCATATTTCAACTGCTCAATAGCCACATTGAACTAGTGGTTACAGTAATGGCTAGCATACATTACAGAATATTTCCTTCATCACAGAAAGTTACATTAGAGAGTGCTACTCTAAAACCTTCCTATCTACCAGTCTTTGCTTTAAGAAAGTTTAAATCTTCTTTTCTATAGCCAAATGAAAGAAATTTCAACCTATTTGCCTTCTTTTCAAGTTATTCGGGGCAATAAATGACATGAGTCTTCCAAAGTGTATTCGACTTTCTCTCTCTGGCCACCTCCTCCTTATAGTCATAACATAATCTAGGGCAGTAGGTGCCATATTTACTTTTATTTCCCTTTAAGAGTGAAAATTTTCGGAGATTTTGAGGACCTGAAATTTCAAACATAAACATTTATGTTTCCTCTTTCTTGCATGTGGAAGGATTGCACTGATCTGCCTGCACCTTGTAAAGACAGAATTAAACATGTGAACTGCTTTGGGCAGTGGAAGTGACTTGTGTCAGTTCCAAGTGGAATTGTTTTATAACCAGTGCATGATTAGCCAAATTCTTTTTCCCTCTGCCAGCCTGGGTCTTGGATGGGGGTAATGAGGGGCAGAGCCACCACCAGCCTGTGATGGGTATGTATTCTCAGCAAGCAAGGAAACTTGCAGTTCTGAGCCATGGAGACTGGGGGTTGTTGGGACTTTGGCATGAAGAAGTCTATCCTGAGGGATACAGAGAAAGTACTGAGAAAGAGGAAGATCCAGGACACAGCGAGTCTAGCATTGTTTAAAATGTCTAAAGCCAAGTCCTAAGATGATAGCTTTGCAGTAAGCATTTCAACTCAGGGCACCAGTTGGAGGGCCCAGGAAGTCAACTGAATATATTGATATAAAGAGGATCTGAGGAGCGAACAGATATATGACAAAAGTAAGAAAGAAATGAGTAAAGATAATGAGAAACTCTAGGGAAAAATTATTTTAAAAACAATAGTAGTACACGAATGATCTCCATGAGGAATATTTTTTTCCAAAGTATAAAAAAATACAGATTATTGATATGTAATTTTAAGATCAACCTCTAGATACAGCAAGAAAGGACAAAATATAAAATTATCTAACTTAGTCATAGGAAAGTGAAAATGCAGAGGGCAAGATATGGTGAAAAATAGGAGGAGAGCTGAAGGAAAGAGGACGGATATGTATAACTTCATGTATCCTTGAGAGACTATTGATTGTCAATAATGCTAGGATATGGTTTTAAATTAAAAAATGATGGAAAATCTAAAAATATGATGAAAGATCTAAATAGTGAAGGGGAGGTAAGAGTGGTATAAGTTAGCTAAATCCTGCCCTATCATATGGCAGGCAATGCATAATGATTAAATTTGGTCTTGATTATCAAGTTCAAGTCATATGAAGATGAACTCCCGAAAAAGAAAGCAACTAAGAGTTGGAAATGGGTGTCTTTGCCAAACAGGACTGAGGTGAAGGGTGAAGGGTGTGAAGAGTGGGTCAGGAATGTTACTTCCAAGGAATGTATTACTTTGATTTTAAAACGTTTTAATTAAAAAAGGAAAATCTTCACCTAGACAAGTCACTAATTGACCTGCTGCCATGGTTTTTGTGAAATGAGATTCCCAAAGGTGTTTTACTTTCCTGGTCTCTACTCACAGACAGTATCCAGAATACTTCATTCTTTTCTCTCCCCCATGAGACAAAAAGTAAAGTAATTGGATTGTAAGAAGCCTTTCACCATTCACTCAAAAGACATTTAAGAGCTCAAGCTCTTGAGTCAAATTACCTGGACTTCAATCCTACCTGTTTCATTTCAGAGCATTTATACCTCTGGAAAAATCACTCTACCTCATGTGTTAGGATGATTAAAAGAACTCATTTAAAGTGATTGTAATAGTGCCTGGAAAATAAGGAGTACTCAGTAAATGCTGGCTGTCTTCATCACCATCATCCTCATCCTCATCATTATGTGCCAAGCATTTGGCAGGGCCTTGTAATTTCAAAGTAAGAGACATTTGATCTCTGTCCTTGCAGAACATAGAATCTAGTACAGGAAAGAGAAGTGATCAAGCAGATATAAAACAGGAATATGAGTGTCTGTGAAGGGCAATACCCAGGGTTGCTGATGGGGGTCACCCTTTTGGTTACGCACTGAAATATTCCTATCATCCTCCTACCTGAGGTTCATGGTCACATGACCTTCTGTGACATCCGGTAAACCAAAGAAGCTATTTTTTAGCAGCCTCCCACCAAGTGCTTGTGAAATCTGTAAGACCTTCTTATCCCTTTATGTATATAATCTCATTTCCCAAATCTCCTAGGCATTTTGAATTATATATATGATGCTCTTCCAGACACAAGCACTGTTAAAAGTATTTGGAATTTCAAAATGTGGCCCCCTTTTAGAAGAAATAATATGAGTCATTTTGGGTCTCTCATTATGTCCCACTTCAGGATGAGTGTAGTCCAGTTATTTTCCAAGCCAAAACTCTCTTGCTTTGCATTTGTTTAAAATCTATGCACTTCAAAAAATACCATGACATCTTGCTTTCAAGACAAAAGTCAAATGCCAAAAAAACCCACCTCTACAAATGTGAGTATTAAAAACCTAATTTATAAATGCAAACAAGATCAGCTGCCAAGGTGCCAACAGAGTTACTAAGTTTGCAGACTTGGAGATTGTAGCAATATTCCTCATACCTGCTCAACACCTGCGTGTTTGCTGCTTTATTAGGGTTTATGAGAGCTGTCCCAGAAAAAAAAGCCTCCATTGGCATCCTTTCCTGTTTGAATGCTTAAATGCAGCTGGTGGGGTTGAAGTGACAGTTCTGGAATTTATTAAGAGAGGAAACAGGAAGAGAGATGGTGTATGGTATATTAATTGTTCTGTGTGCTTGAAACACCTGTATCCTTTTGAAGACTGTGCCTCCCTCATTCCATGATGTCAATTACAGTTTGAACTCCTCACCATGGCCCCATGGTGGTGAGTATATCTGGTCCAGATCATTCCAGGCATAGTGACCCTTCTCCCTGGGAACAGCATCGGCACATAAATAGTTGCTTCATAAGAAGAAGGGCATCTTCTTATTAGTTGTGGAACAGTGATTCAAAGATATAAGAGTTTAATAAGTACTTGCAGAATGGATAAGAGTCTCCAATATTAGCCAAAAGACCATTTGTGAGTTTGTGTAAGGATGTTGGGAGAGAGAAGGGTCCTTATTCCCAAGGAGTTGCTAAGTGGGAGATACAGTTGGGAGTGGCGAAAGCCATCTTCCCCTCTTGGGAAAGACAGTCAGCAGAAAACCTGGAGGGAGACAGAGGCAAGGCAGGAGGGAGAGAACAAGCCCTATGCTTTCATAGCACCTGAAACTTATTCCTGCCCAGAAGTGGCACCATGCCTGTACTTCCCTGTTGCCAGACCCAATGCACTTCCCTTTCATTTAAGCTATTTTGAATTAGCTTGTGTTAAACAAAAATGAATTGGCTGTCCTTTTAATTCCCATCACATCCACCATCCAGAGCCTCCCTGTGTTGCAGGAGGAAGAACAGAGCAGAAAGGTGCGTACAAGTGGAGAAAGCAAGCAGATAAATACATTTTCCCCCCAGTGATGTTAGTGTCAGCTCAGATGTCCAGATGTGATCCCTTACTCACAGTCCTCTGAAGTGGACACTCTGGTTCTATTTAAACATGTCTGTCTCTCTCTACCTTCTTTTTCCTTCTGATAGTAGTGTGTAGCTTTTAGCTCTTTACCTCTTACCTTGGGTTGTTAGGACATAAATCTTGTTGATTTTCTGAGATGGTAGTAACCGTCCATAACAGAAAACTAAACATGAGTTGGGATTTGAGGTCAGGCAGGTGCTTGGGCAGTAATTCCAGTTTCACTGTCCTCAGCACCCACTGTGGTTTCAGGATAGAGCTTCCCTCCTGCCCCAGTAGGCATTCCCCCCTGGCTGTCAAGTCTTCATTTTCCTGGTTAGCCCTCTGGAAATGTGGGATTGAAGCCTTCCACTTAGCTGACCACCTGAGAAGAGCCTTAGATCTCAGGCTGTACTACTACCTTTTCAGACTCTGCTGCTAGCATCCCAGAAATGAGAAGACCAAATCCTGCCAAAATCCCTAGCTCATCCAGAGTGGAACACATCCACAAAGCCTGTGTGCACACTCCAGCAATCAGCTCAAGGCCTGGACCGCATGTGTGTCCTAAATTCTCCAGACCTTTGGTAGACCTTGCAGACTCATGCTCCCTGTTAGCAGTGAGTTTCTGCCCCTTCTGAGCACTTGACCATCTCTGAATCTCACTTCCTGTTGCCTGTTCTCCTTGCCACCTGCTCCTGGAACTCAGTCTCTTTACCTTGATTTTACCTCAAACCCATACACAAGACTTGTGTGCATTGCAACTTGGCTGAGGGTTAGAGGCTTTGGAGAGTCCTTATATTAGAGCAACCACAAATACATTAAATATGTTAATTAAGTTAAAGACCTAAAATGTCTGCTTTTAAATTTCTTGACTGTCATATTGCTCACTAATGTCACTTTCTTCTTCAGTCTTCACTCTCTTTTGTCCCACTCCCACATCCTATTAATTTCCTCTTCAGAGCAGTTTGTTCTTCTCCATCCCATTTTGTTAAGGCCTCACATTTCCAAAAAGCTCAGCAGCCTAAAGACGGTCTCTCTTCCAACCAAAATTCTTATGCTTGTTATTTTGATGGTCATTTCTACTACTTCACTGACATGTACTTTAATCGATGTACAGATGCACATTTATCTATTCTCTCTGAATGTGTGTATATATGTACATATATGTGTTGCGTGTACACAAACACACTATATCTATCTATCTGTATATATACATACACACATGATTTATTTATGTATATATTTAAAAATATATCCTGTGTATGTCCCTTGACTTCCTCTGATCAAAATGTCTTCTTTTATAAAGTTAGGGATTATACTACATATTTTTAATGCTCCATTTAGCTCTGGTTACTTTCAGGATATAAAATGTGTGTATATACACTATGACATATATTAGGTGGTTAAAATAGTATTCATTTGCATGTTTGGCTTATGATTTTTCCATTGTTTTTAATGTTAAAATAAGGTGTCCTTGCTTTTTCAATGGCTGTGAAATGTTAGAATAATTATAGAATTACCTTGAACTCTAAAACATAAAGTTTCTAATTTTGTCTCAGAGTTCACTAGAATTAGCTACCTGAGCTAAACTAAACTGATAGAACATTACTTGATACCTAAAGTAGAAAAGTTGACCCTCTGTGTTCAAATGTTCCATGGAGTTTAAGTGACTCTTTATGTCCATCACTGACCTGCTCCCAGTGGTCAGTTAAAAATGTACCTAATTTCATGGTCAGATGGAGCTAGGTCAGCCAGGGCTTCATGGACAGACCCAGAGGCTCACCGTGCCCCTGAATGGCATCATAAAATACTATGCAATATACTGTGAGATAATAAGTTTTTTGGATATGACATTACCTTTTAGAGCACCTAGGTATTGTCTGAAGTTATCTCTCTAGATAAATCTGATTTGTCTGAAGTTATCTCTCTAGATAAATCTGATTTGTTTTGCAGAAAATACATCAACTCTTAATTATACGTTAGTGTTAAAAAAAATCCAGGCATGAGGAATTATTTCACAACTGTGACAGAGTTGAGCAAACCGCTTTTTTAAAAATCTGATTTGATTTTTGTGAATTCCAGTTTTTGCATTTATAAAAATTATTTTGTCAGTAGGGAAGGGGGAAAAAGACCCTTTCAGTCTTTAATCATAGTACTGGGTTCTTTAGCTAAGTAACCTTGGAAATACAGCTCAGTCTTTCAAAGCAGCACATTCTCATTGCTTACCTTGAAGGTTGGTCTCCAATCCTGGAGGATAATAGTACTTACCTAGAAGGATTGCTCTAAGGGTTAATTAAAAATCCTAGGCATTCAAGTGGTAAATAAATGTTAACAAATTTTATCCCTATCCTTCCCTAATACTCTTCCTCCTATCCTATCCCATTGAAATCTAGAATGAGCACAAGCATGATTAGAATTTCCTAGGAACACAGAATAGTTCCTTTTCCCCTGGCTCTGGCCCTGTCCTGGAAAACCTGCTGCATTCCCCTTCCTGAAGGGCCACTCTATCAGATAGCAGTCAGTCCAGGAAACAGAACTTGCCAGCAATTCAGAAGCAAAAATAAAATAGAAGCAATTTCTTAGAAGGCTGCTGGGAGGGCTCAAAAGCCAAATGGGATGAGGCACCTCAGAGTTTAACAGTTGCAAGAAGTCATTGTCACTTTGAAGCTTGAAGAACAAATAGAGGAGGTGGTGTCACCAGAGCCTAGGAGCCAGGGCTGCCCAGTGCAAACCACAGTCATGGTGGAGACAAAGCCTCTACCAGAGCTGTGATAGAGAGGGAAGAGGACAAATGCCTTGGCTTCTTCCACCAGAGCCTCCCACTGGCTGAACCTAATGGGAAGCCACTTGCCAGGGAAGCTTGAGAAATGTAGGTTTTAGAGTCAGCCCCTGAACAGCGGACAGAAGAGCAGGGTAAGGGAAGGAATGGATTCGAAGGCAAATAGGCAAAGACTGGAGGAGAGCCAAGTGGGGGAGTTTTCTCCTTTATTTGTAGTCCCAGTTTTTGCCTCTGAGTCTGGTTAAAAAATTCAATCAGAAAATTCTTCCCCAAGTCATCCTTTGTGAGACCCCTCCATAGGCACTTTTCATTACAGGTGTGTCAATGCATGGTGCTACCTACCAGCAAGGTTTACCCTAGCTGATTAACATACTTGCAGCAAATCTTCTAGCACCTGTTTTCACTGAGGAGCAAAAGCTGGGACCTCAAAGGATTTGGGCTGCAGGATGGATTACTATAATGGAGGGGGTTAGGTAGTTACATGAGGATGCCATAGTCCTAGGTACTAAAGGAAGAACACTGCATGTTTGAGGCTGAGTGAGAGTATCCTGGGGTATAGTGGTAGAGAGATGGTCCAGAAGCAAATATCATGCAATTTCTTAATCAGCTGGAAACAAGTCTGGGCTGAATTAAAGGAAGGGGAAAGGAGTGCCCATCAGGGATTTCATTCATGCACCATTCTATTTGATTTAGGTTTATTCATCAACTATTTGATGAAGACTTATACATGTTCTCAAGCACTTCACATATAGAAATAAGCAACTCCATCTTAGCCCTTGTTGCTATTAATAATTATTTTACTTATTTATTTAAATTTATTTTATTATTATTTTATTTTATTTATTTTTTCAGTGATCCAAGATTCATTGTTTATGCACCACACCCAGTGCTCCATGCAATATGTGCCCTCCTTAATACCCCCCACCAGGCTCACCTATCCCCCCTCCATCCTCCCCTCCATAACCCTCAGTTTGTTTCTCAGAGTCCACAGTCTCTCATGGTTCATCTCCCCCTCTGATTTACCCCAATTCACTTTTCCTTTCCTTCCCCTAGAGTCCTCCATTTTATTCCTTATGTTCCGCAAGTAAGTGAAACCATATGATAATTGACTTTCTCTGCTTGACTTATTTCACTCAGCATAATCTCCTCCAGACCCATCCATGTTGATACAAAAGTTGGGTATTAATCCTTTCTGATGGCTGAGTAATATTCTATTGTATATATGGACCACATCTTTATCCATTCGTCTGTTGAAGGGCATCTTGGCTCTTTCCATGGTTTGATGATTGTGGACATTGCTGCTGTGAATATTGGGGTACATATGGTCCTTCTTTACACTACATCTGTATCTTTGGGGTAAATACCCAGTAGTGCAATTACAGGGTCATAGGGTAGCTCTTTTTTTAATTTTTTTGAGGAATCGCCACACTGTTTTCCAAAGTGGCTGCACCAACTTGCATTCCCACCAACAGTGAAAGAGGGTTCCCCTTTCTCCACATCCTCTCCAACATTTGTTTCCTGTCCTGTTGATTTTGGCCATTTTAACTGGTGTAAGGTGGTATCTCAATGTGGTTTTGATTTCAGTTTCCCTGATGGCTAGAGATGATGAACATTTTTTCATGTGTCTGTTGGCCATTTGTATGTCTTCTTTGGGGAAGTGTCTGTTCATGTCTTTTGTCCATTTTTTGACATGATTATCTGTTTTTTGGGGAGTTGAGTTTGAGAAGTTCTTTATAGATCTTGGATATCAGCCCTTTGTCTGTAGTGTCATTTGTGAATGACTTCTCCATTCCGATACTTTATATAGAAAACCCAAAAGACTCCACCCCCAAACTACTAGAACTCATACAGCAATTCAGTAATGTGGCCGGATACAAAATCAATCCACAGAAATCAGTTGCTTTCTTATACACTAGCAATGAAAATATAGAAAGGGAAATTAGAGAATCAATTCCATTTACTATAGCACCAAGAACCATAAGATACCTTGGAATAAATCCAACCAAAGAGATAAAGGATCTGTACTTGAGGAACTACAGAACACTCATGAAAGAAATTAAAGAAGATACAAAAAAGATGGAAAAGCATTCCATGCTCATGGATCGGAAGAATAAACATTGTTAAAATGTCTATACTACCCAGAGAAATCTATATTTTCGATGCCATCCCAATCAAAATTCCTCCGGCATTTTTCAAAGTGCTGGAACAAACAATCCTAAAGTTTGTATGGAACCAGAAAAGACCCAGAATCGCCAAGGAAATGTTGAAAAGGAAAAACAAAGCTGGGGGCATCACATTGCCTGATTTCAAGCTTTACTACAAAGCTGTGATCACCAAGACAGCATGGTACTGGCACAAAAACAGACACATAGACCAATGGAACAGAGTGGAGAGTCCAGACATGGACCCTCAACTCTATGGTCAAATAATCCTCGACAAAGCAGGAAAAAATATCCAGTGGAAAAAAGACAGTCTCTTCAGTAAATGGTGTTGGGAAAATTGGACAGCTATGTATAGAAGAATGAAACTCGACCATTCCCTCACACCATACACAAAGATAAACTCAAAATGGGTGAAAGACCTCAATGTGAGGCAGGAATCTATCAAAATCCTAGAGGAGAACATAGGCAGTAACCTTTTCGACATCGGCCACAGCAACTTCTTTCAAGACACATCTCCAAAGGCAAGGGAAACAAAAGTGAAAGTGAACTTTTGGGACTTCATCAAGATAAAAAGCTTCTGCACAGCAGTGAAACAGTCAACAAAACGAAGAGGCAACCCACAGAATAATTATTATATTATTAAAACTGTGCAGTGAAATCATAGAGAAAGGGCATCCACCTTCACCTAGGTTTTATCAATAAAGGCTTTGAATGGTTTGGAGTCTAAGGAGTTGACCAGGCAATATTGAAAAAGGCCTTTCAGCAGAGAGAACAGCAGGAAAAAATGCTTGTAGATGTGAAAAAGGTGTAAAACTTGTCAAAACTATTCCTACCTCCCCAAAACTTTGGGGCTCATTACTGACCCCAATTTTTTTTTTAAAGATTTTATTTATTTATTTGACAGAGAGAGAGAGGTTACAAGTAGGCAGACAGGCAGGCAGAGAGAGAGGAGGAAGCAGGCTCCCTGCTGAGCAGAGAGCCCGATGCGGGCCTCGATCCCAGGACCCTGAGATCATGACCTGAGCCGAAGGCAGAGGCTTTAACCCACTGAGCCACCCAGGCGCCCATTGACCCCAATTTTTTGAAGCCATAGTAGAGTTCTTATGGCAGGTAAGTAAAAATACCAGGCACCCAGTTAAATTTGATATTTACATAAACAACAAATCATGTTTTACGGTAAGAATGACCCATGGAATATTTGGGATATTCTTATATGAAAACATTATTTATTGTTTATCAGAAATTCAAATATAACTGGGCATGTTTTATTTTATCTGGCAACCCTAAACCATAGAGCTGATTATACACTACTTTATCCAAACAAAATATCATAAAAGAACAAAATTATGATTCTTAACCCCAGGTATTTTTTCCAAAATAGCCTAACTAGGTGGCATCTTTAGAAGATTGGTTGACAGACTTTTTATGTAAAAGGCCAGATAGTAAATATTTTAGATTTTACAGTCCATATGGTCTCTATAGCTGTCATTCAACTCTGCCTTCAGACTATGAAAGTAACTGTGGATGATGCATTGACCAATGAACGTGGGCTGTGATCTGATAAGACTTTATTTACAATAGACAGAGAGCCCATTGCCATAGTTTGCCAACCTCTGTTTTAAGAAATTTTTCTTTGTTGTGAAAAGCTGCTTGAAACACAAAAACAAAAAATAAACAACCCAGTTAAAAAATGAGCAAAGGACTTGAGTAGATATTTCTCCAGAAAAGATCTACAAAAAACTAATAAAGACATGAAAAGATGCTCAACATCACTAACAATTAGGGAAATGCTAATCAGAACCCAGAGAGATCCCACTTCATACCCATCATTTTAACTCTTAGCAAAAAATCCCAAACAAACCAAACAGCATTAATAATTGTCAACAATGTGAATAAATTAGAACTCTTGCACATTGCTGGTGGGAATGTAAAATGGGACAGCCACTATGGAAAAAAGATGTGGTGGTTCCTCAAAAAAAAAAAAAAAGAATAAACGTAGAATTACCATATGATAAGAAACTCCACTTTTAGGTATTTATCCAAAAAGAATTTAAAGCAAGGACTAGAGCAGATATTTGTACAGCGATTTTCACAGCAGCATTATTCACAAAAACCAAAAGGTGGCCACAGCCTAAACGGCCATTAATAGATGAATGGATAAACAAAACGTGGTACACACACACAGACACACACACACACACACACACAGGAATAGCATTCAGCCTTAAAAATAAATGAAATTCTTTTACAACATAGAAAAACCTTGAAAAGAGTATTGTAAGTGGAATAAACCAGACACAAAAAGATAAATACTGTGGGATTCCACCTATATGAGATGCCTAAAGGAGTCAAATTCATAGTCCCAGAGTAGAATGGTGGTTGCCAGTGGTTTGGGTAAGGATGAATGGGAAGTTATTGTTTAATGCATGCAGAGTTTCATTTTGTGATGATGAAAAAGTTCTGGAAATAAATAGTAGTGATGACTGCACAGCAATGTGAACATACCTAATGCTATTGGAGTGTGGACTTAAAAATGGTGAAGGTGGTAAATTTTACATTATGGATATTTTACCACAATTTAAAAAAAAGAGCTACTTGCAGCGGTTTACCTGAATAATCATAAACATAAACTCTTAGACAACCAGTCAGGCAGTATTCTATTTACATTATAATATTCTAAACTAGAACCGATGGCACAGATTATAGTTACTTATAAAATTCCAGTAAACCTAGAGATAAATACGATGTAATGTTACAAAATGTAAAATGTTGCCTTTATAGTACACAGACAAATTATGTCTCAAAGTCTAACTGTAGAACTTTGTCAAATGCTGTGGGAGGAGATTGTGACATTGCACAATGACTGTCGATGAGCCTGACAGTTAACTCCTGTCCCTGTGTTGAGGTGAGAAACAATGACCAACAAGTCATAGTGTCTGGATCAAGACCCGTGATAGTTCCTAAGGAGAGAGAAGGTCATAATTAAGTCTGGTCCTTGGTTTCAAGGGCTTTTGATATTGTGGAGGAAAACATACAAATGAATGCTTTTTTGAGAGGTAGAGACAAGCAGTTGCTAACTCATTATAGTTTTCTTAGCCACTTTGCCTCTAGACCAAGCATACTTCTCTTTATCTAGCCATTGTCAATACTTAGAACATTTTTGTTGATTTATTTCAGCCTCTGCCTCTCTCCACAAGAACATGATAAAATGTAAATAGAAAATCAAGGTCATAAAAAGAGAGAAGCAGAGAGGCTCAGTGAAATAATATACCCCATCCCAAAGCAACTCATTATATCTATCTCCCAATTTCTTAGTTTCCTTTTAAATGGCAGCAGTGAGAAAACTTCCTTGAGTTCTAGCAAGATTGATTTTCCAGCGGTTTGAAACTATTCAGAATCACTTCTTTTGACTTTTGTCTATGGATGAAGCATTGTAGATGGAGTTTAGGGATATTATTATGTGAAAATGAAATTCATTTGTAATAAATTGTCAAAATAATAGCTGCTTTTCGGATATGCTTGATATTTAGGCCTTTTTTATTTTTAAAGATTTTATTTTTTATTTTTTATTTTATTTTATTATTTTATTTTATTTTATTTTATTTTATTTTATTTATTTTATTTTATTATTTTATTTTATTTTATTTTATTTTATTTTATTTTATTTTTTTATTCTTTGCCCCAGGGGTACAGGTCTGTGAATCATCAGGCTTACATCTTTCACAGCATTCACCAAAACACAAACCCTCCCCAATGTCCATAACCCATCCACCCTATCCCTACCCTCCCACCCCCCAGTAACCCTCAGTTTGTTTTGTGAGATTAGGAGTCTCTTATGGTTTATCACCTTCCCCATCCCATCTTGTTTCATTATTTTTCCCTCCCTACCCCCCATGACCCCGCACCCTGCCCCTCGTGGATGAAACTAGTGGGTATTATGCTGAGCGAAATAAGTCAATCAGAGAAAGACAATTGTCATATGATCTCTCTGATATGAAGACTTTATTTATTTGACAGAGAGAGAGAGAGATCACAAGTAGGCAGAGAGGCAGGCAGAGGGAGAAGGGGAAGCAGGCTCCCCACTGAGCAGAGAGCCCGATGCAGGCCTTGATCCCAGGACCCTGAGATCATGACCTGAGCTGAAGGCAGAGGCTTAACCCACTGAGCCACCTAGTTGCTCCAATATTTAGGCCTTTGACAGAATTTTATGTGGACAGAGAAATGCTATTTTGGACTTACTGCTATTTTCGGCCAAAGTGCTTCCTATTATGTGATAATTGACACAGATACATATTTTGAGGACAAACAAAACAGCATGCAAACACACACACACACAAGCCTTTTAATGTGTGCTTTTTCTCATGTATAGGCACAGTTATATAATGGATATTTCTCAGTATATTGGTTTACTTAGTTTTACCATGATCTTGATAATGAAAGCTTTCCTTTCTAAGAGTAATATTCAAAGTTTTAATGTTTTTCCATTAGAAACTAAGAATTGCCTTCTGCTTTGCTTACTTACTTCTCTGTCCACTTTCCATGTTAGCCACCTTCTTTATTATCCTTGCTGTGTCCTAGTGTAAGTCCCCAGTTTTCTCCCCTGGATACGTGCAGCCATTCTCCCTGCCTGCAGTTCTGCTTTCCCTCCAATGAGATTGACAGTGGAGTGACCATTATAAAATGCTAATCTACTCTTGCCATCTTCTGGCTCAATAATCTGCAAAGACTCACTGATGTTTTCAGAGTAAAGTGCCAACCCATTGGCTGGTCAGGATCTGACTATTCTAGTTAATTGCTCACCACATTTGCACATGTGCCTTCTATTCATACAGAGAAATTACATTCGTTTCTCAAATATTCCATGATCTCTTTTGCTCCATGCCTTCACTCACACTACTGGATGGATGTCTACACCCATCCACCTGGAATACTTTTTCTCTCTCTGTTCACCTGGTTAAATCCGAGGAGCATAGTGCAGTGGAAAGAGATCAGAGTTTGGATTTGGATACAAAAGCTGAACTACTTACCTTATTGCTTAATATTATGTGTTTCTTGTTCTTTCATCTTCAAAACAACATATAAATACCTACCCTGTCGGGCTCTCATGGAAAATAATAAGATAATATAAGAAAAATTGTGATTTAGCAGCCAGCACTTCATCAACAATTGTTCTTATTCATAATATATGAATAATATTCATAATTTTGACACTACCATGATTTTTATTAAATACACTGCTCAAGCATCACTTTTTTTGAAAGCATTTTCAAAAAGGATTAGTTTTCCCTGTGTGACTTGTCCAGTAACTTGAAAACCCTTTCTCTGTTTTAGCTGTCATTTAATTGTATTGGAATTGTTAGTTCAGTTGTGTCTTGGTCTTATTTACTTGTGCATATCTGGATAAGTGAGTGACTAAATAGGAGAATTCCCCTGGTTCTACTGGCTTTTTCATAGTATCACTCAAAATAACTAGTAGTTACTAGTTCAGACATCTCTCTAAAACCGATGAGATGTTTAGATATTTTGAGGCCAAAAGTTTAGTTTTAAATCAAAGCAGGGAGCCTATGTACACATCACTGAAGGAATTATTTCAAGATGGCAGAGGAGGATGGTGTCATCCTCATATGTTGGCCTCCCATCTTCTCTCTTCTAGCTCATTTTCCTCCTAGATAACTTTTATCAGTGATAAATATGACACTTTCAGTCCTCAGCTTTAAGCATGTCAAGGATTTCGTCATGCACTCAGAATGTCATATGCCCCCTTAATATTCTCAGCTCTCAATTCTCATCAGTCTGTGCCCTGTTTTCAATATTCCAGCCACATGGAGCTTCTTCCAGTTTCTCAGACTACCTGACCTTTGCACACGTCATTTCCTTGGCTGGATGTTTCTTCACTACTTTACTTGCTACCTCCTCTTTATGCTCTGATCTCAACTTAATCATCATTTCCAGAAGGAGATATTTCTGATGTGCTAGGCTAGTGTTGGAAACTCTCTGCCCTCCCCACCGACCCCACCACTGGTTACCCCATGAAGTCCTCTGGTACCTCCCCAGTCACCACAGTCATTGCAACTTATGTTACTTATTGCTGGATGTCTGTTCTCTTGGCTAGACTGTGGTGTCATGAGGACTGGGATCAAGTCTGTCTGGTTCACTACTGGTTCCCCTTAACCATAGTGATACATAGCTATACATAACTAAATGGTTGTAGCACATCTCTGAATAACAACAACAACAATAAAAACAGCAACAACAACACACACAGGTGGTTTAGAAAGCAATTGCTGGACAATGTGCATCCCTAAGCTTGATAATCCTTGTTTTGAAATAAAAGAGAGTCTGTTTCCAAACAGCATATCTTTTCTTTCATTACTCGATTCAGGAGATTGGAGGGAATCTTCATTCACTCTTACACTCACCTAGTTCCCTAGAGAATAGGGCCAACCAAATTTTGTGGCCAAAGTAATGAATCAGTGAGAGAAGCTTTTGGCCCAGTGTACATGTCATGTGACTAGAGGGATGGTACAACTTTCTAATGCACCTGGAGTCTGGTAATACATTCTATAGCACATCTGCAGATCTTAGTTTACCTTTTTTCTCTTTTGAATTTTCTGTAACTCTTTCCATAATCACATATACCTCTGTCACCTGATGGTCAGGACAAATAAATTAAGCTAAACCACTTTTTAAAAATTTACTTTTTCTAGCCTTAGATGATGATGATGATGATGATGATGATGATGATGATGATGATGATGATGTGTGTATGGGAGAGAGAGAGATCCGGACATAACAGATTTATTTCATTTATCACCTGGTTATGTAGTTTATTTATTTTTATTATTCTTTATCATTCTTTATCCTAGAAAAGATTTAAGATGGTTTTATATTAACACTATCCACTCTGCCTGATACCACAGACAACTGAAAAATACTTCATGTGATCCTTAGAGTTATTGGGACACTCTATATGTGATAGACTTATTTTTTCTCAATTTTCATTTTGATGTTTCTACTTATTATTTTCTCTTAACCAATTTTCATTAATCTAAAGTATCACAATTCTTCAGAAAATCAAGTCTCTTTCTATTCAGAGGATTCTTTCCTTCAGATCATTCTATCTATTCAGCCAGAACAATCTCCTTAATTCATAGGCTTGCCAGTGTCCCTTAATAAACCTAAGGTTTTCAAGGCCTCTCACGTGCCTGTGGAATGAAGGCCAAATACCTTAGCCTGGCATTAAGGATTCTCTAGCTGTATCAACCTGGCATCCTGCATTAATTTCAGGGGTTTTTTTGGTGGGGGGCACAAACACTGATTACCAGCTGTATTCAAGGCTGTGTTTTAGGGTGTTTTACATGATACTATGGCAAACATGACTGTGGTTCCACATAGCTCACAAATTTTAAAGGGGAAATCAGATAAATATGATCCAAAGGAAGAAGAAGGAGAAATTATTTCTGATTCTGTGTGTATGTGTATGGGGTAATGGTGATCAGAAAACTCAGAGCTGGACATATAGTAGGTGCTTACTCAGGATAATAGTTGCATGTAGAAAAGATGCTATGGCGAAAGTTGTTCTGTTGGGAGGTTAATATGACAGAAGGGATTGCATTGGTTCCAGGTTGGAGATTATGAAATCAAATATAATTGTTCAAAGGAGATGCAGGCAAGTATGAACCTTGGGTGCCACTGGGGACTGTCAGTGAGAATAAGGTGTGGGTAACCACAAAAGGACCTGATGGAGGATCAGCAGGAATATGTCTGAGGAGGAGGAAGTTAAAGATGCTAATACAATTTCCAGTCTGGTGTGAAGGTGCTCCCACTATCAAAGAAAAGAAAATCAAGAGGGAGTTTAAGAGAAGAGTGTTGGACTACTCAACTTTGAGGACCTGGTGGGATATTCCAAGGAAGAAGTCGTGTGACTATCTCAGAGGAGAATGCAAAAGTTTGTTGGAGTGGAATTTAAGTAACAAATGGGAGTCTGTGGTACAGAATGTGCTTTTGAGGCATAGGTAAGATTTTTAAAAGGAGAAAGTTTGGAGAGAGAATTATTTTCTTATCATCTTTTGGACCTCCTACTCCAGGCCTGCCTTTTGTGTTCCAGAGCTCACCAGGAGGAACCCTCCCTGCCTTGCTTTTGCTATACACCCAACTCTGATGTCCTCTTCTTCACTTGACTAAGTGAATCTTCTGTCTGTTGAGTTCTCCATGTATTTCTTTAGCATCAGCTATGTACCAGGAACTTAGCTAGGTGCTATAGGTTACATAAATGGGACCTCTGTCCTCCAGGGGTTGTCTTTAAGTTCTTTGTCCAAGCCTCAGCTTGGACATTAACCGTTCTCTCCTCCAAATCCCTGCAGCATATCCTGCTACATGTCTGATATTTAGCATGAGTACTGGTATTTTGTATTTATCCATCTAGACATTGGGTTATTGAAGAATAAGACACTGTCATACTCTGGCTAGAGCTCCCTAAAGGCCTAACACAATGTTTTGCACACAGTTGGTACAGTTCAAAGGCTATGCTTTTATTTACTAGTATTCTCCCCTGCCCTCTGCCATCAACTCTGCCACTTTATATCTAGTGGCATCATTTCTTACATCTTGACTTTTTAGTTTGATGACTCAAGCCTAGATAAAAACATGAGTTGTTATGACTCACAAATTATAGAGACAATTTTAATAGAGAGGCACTTCTGCTCACCTTGTCATTCAAAAGAGCTAAAGTGCTTTCTACATGCTAAATATATGAAGATGCTATAAACACTGCAGTGAAGAATGAAGCAATAATTGGTACTTAAGTAATTAATCACCCAGCTCAGTCCATGGTGGGTAGTTTGGTGCAGTTACTGTTAAAATCATTTTTCTTTTGTTAAAGTGACAATATTTTAAGAAGAATTTAAAGATATCCATGATTTTGGGATCATGGAGTCATAAATTTCAGAGGTTGGAGAGCAGGATATGCTTGCCTAACAAAAGATAAATGGGTTCCTCCTCAAGGGCCAACTGTAAGTAACTGGTAGAAGATCCAAGGTAGTGTTTCAAAAAGGGGTCTAAGGTTGAGTCTGGATCGAAGGGAAAGTGTCATGGTGTAAAGTATCCACTACAAGTAAAGGCAGTGAAGGCAAATGTTTACTTTCTTGGGTGACATCCTCATTCTACAGACGAAGAAACTGAGTCTTAGAAGAGGGACATTTTCAACAGATGAATATTTTTTGAGGGCTACTATGAACCAGGCAATTTCCCATGTAACATGAGCGTCTCCTGCACCTAGATATTGTATTGAGAAAAAGGAGCGCTATTTCAAAGTCTATTAGCACAGTGCATGTGGTGGAAATTGCGTTTATATTTCTCTATGTTTTCTGGTATACTAGAAAGAAGGAAGACACACTCATGCACTTATTTTCAGTTACCCTCTCAGCAAACAAATTGAATGTTGATTTCTTAACTTTCTAAATATAGTTCCTCTTCACACCTTTTAATTTTCACAAGTCTTGCGCCTCCCCCTTGGTAATAGCTTCACTTACATTGTCAAATAAGATGTCTCTGTTCAAGATGGAGATCCCTAATGTAGATGACTAATACTAACTCGTTGGAATTTCAGAATAAGCAGAGGCTAATTCATGAATTTGTTCATTTTCTTCCTCAGCTACGAAGCATTTGGTAGTCATTGTCTTCAGTTATCTCACATAGTCACATCCCCAGAGTGATTTTAGTCTGGATATTAAACAGTCTGATACAGATGGTAGAAGAACTTTGGCTTTAAATTTAAATTTTAGATAACTTAATAGGCACGTTTCAGGTATATAGTAATGTGATTAATGGAGCATCTGGAATTATCCATTATGTCCATGGAATTTAGGTGGCTCTGTTTTATTGGATTGATGTTCAGCTATACCTGAGGGAAGGAACTCTGCAGAAGGCCTATATTTGAGGCCAGACTCTGTCTTTCAGCTACTCTGTGACTTTTGGCAAGTCATATTTCTGTATCTTTACCTATAAAATAGGGGCTGCGGATTTACTTTGTTTTATTGCTTTACTGTGATTCAAAGATACTGTGTTTTTTACAAACGGAAAGTTTGTGGCAACCCTGCATTGAGCAAGTCTATTGGCTCATTTTTCCAACAGTATTTGCTCATTTTGTATCCAACTCTGTGTCACATTTTGGTAGTACTTGCAGTTTTTCCAAACTTTTTCATTATTATGATATTTGTTGTGGTGATCTATGACCAGTGATTATGATTCACTGAAAGCTTAGATGATGGCTAGCAATTTTTAGCAATAAGGTATTTTTAATTAAGATATGTACATTTTTTAGACATATTGCATACTTACTAGCCTACAGTGTAGTGGAAACATACTTTTATCTGCACTAGGGAACCAAAAATTTGTTTGACTTGCTTTATTGCAGTGGTCTAGAACTGAATATGTAATATCCCCAAGATACACCTGTTATAATAAAGCCTACCTTTTAGGGATAGTGTGAAAATTAATTAAATATTGTAATGAAGCTTATATCTAATGGCTTCTCATCTCTTTTGGTAATCTATTATTATATAAGAAATTACCCTCACAACTTCATTAATTAAGACAATACCATGTTTGTATCTTCCCTGATTCTGTGGGTTGACTGGGCCTTTCCTCTACTACCTTCTGTGTTGACTGGGGTTCTTGGAGGGCTCTGTTGGTGTGCAACATTCAAGATAGCGCCTTCATATGCCTGGAAATTGATGTTGCCATCAGCTGGAGGCTCTATTGGGATATTGACCATACCAACTGAGCTCTTCATGTGGCCTCTCCATGTGACATGGCAGCTGGGTTCTGAGAGAAAATGTTCCCAGTACTCAAAGAGGAACGAAGCAAAGCTGCTAGTTCTTCTGAGGCCTGGACTTGAAGTCCCAGAATTTCACTTTACCTATTCTCCTGGCTAGAGCTCTCACATGGCCAGCCCAGATACAAGGGCATGGGAACAAGCTTCACCTCTCAAAGAATGACATGTGTGAACAAGGAGTGGGGGAGTTGCTGGATACTATCCTGCATACTATCACCTGCATACTATCACCTCATCACATAAAGGATCAAATCTAAAATCCTCACCCTGACTTACTAGGGTTGGTCCTTAATCTCCCACCACCTCTGCCCTCTCTTCTACTTTCCCTCCCCTCTTGCCACTCAGATCATCTTGATCTTCTTCAAATATGCAAATCTTGTTCCCACTTTGGGGTCCCAGCCCTGCTGTTCCTTTTCCCTGGAATGTTCTTACCCTAGTTTTTAGCCTAGTCTGTGGATTTCATTTCCAGTTTCTTTGAGGCCCCCTTTCCTGACTGTCTTGTCAAAAAATAGCACATACCTCACTCTCCTGTCATATTATTTTAGTTTTCGTTAGTTTTTCTTATATTATTTTAGTTTCCTTCAAAAAGACTCTGGGACAAGAATGTATGAGCTACCTGAAGTATTTCATTTTCTTTCCTTATCATTTCACTACTGGACCTTCTAGTTCTTTTTGCTTACTGCCTGTTTTTCTCACTAGAAATGAGCTCTGTGAGGGCAGAGGTATTGTCTTATTTACTACATATCTTCAGTGTCTAGAACTATGTTTAAACATAGTAGATCTGTGCGTGTATAGACATACATATACATAAACATGCAGGAATTAAATGAGTGAATGTGAAAATCTTTGTAAATTGTGTAGAGTATTATTATTATTGGGCAGAGATATAATCACTCTCTTTCTCTAGTTGAGTCATTCTTATTTATGAAACCATTTACTGAATGCATGCCATATGTAAGATCCTGTGCTCAGGACTAGTTGTTTATAGAATTAACATGGATTCATCATACTTGACTTATAATTTTTTTTGTTAGATCAATTGACAACAAGGTCTAGGTTACACCCTCAGAGAGAATTTTACTTATCTGTACTCCATAGATTGACTTTTTAAACCCTACCTGTCAACCTTGGAATTCTATACCAAAAATCACAATTTTACAATTAAATACAAATGCCTGAATGTAGTTAGCTGTACGGATAATCCTGGACTGGGGAAGATAAAACTACCATTTACTGGTTGTATACCTTTCTCCCTGTGTCTTCTATATCCTGTCTCATTTCATTAGCACCACCATCCTGTGAGGCAGAACATATGGCCTCCAGTTTACAGATGAGGAAACTGAGGTTCATAATGCTTCAATTCTCCCATGCTCTAGTGCCTACCTCGAAGGTAGTTTACAAATATTTGTAAAATACTGAACAGAAGAGAAGTTAACTAAATTGTTTTTTAAAATACCACCTGGGGATCCCTGGGTGGCTCAGTCATTAAGTGTCTGCCTTCAGCTCAGGTCATGATTCCAGGGCCTGGGATCGAACCCCCCATCTAGCTCCCTGCTCCGTGGGAAGCCTGTTTCTCCCTCTCCCACTCCCCCTGCTTGTGTTCCCTCTCTCTCTGTGTCTCTCTCTGTCAAATAAATAAATAAAATCTTAAAAAAAAATCACCTGGAATGGGGTGCCTGGGTGGCTCAGTTGGTTGAGTGGAACACTCTTGATTTTGACTCAGATCGTGATCTCAGGGTCCTGGGATTTAGCCCCTGCCATTGGGCTCTGTGCTCACCTGGCAGTGTGCTGGAAATTCTCTCTCCCTCTGTCCTTTCCCCCACTCACATGTTCTGTCTCCCTGTCTCTCAGATAAATGAATCTTAAAAAAAATCACCTGAAATTTGAATATATCCGAATTTGAACCCAGGGTGATGGGCTCCAAAGGCCAAATGATTTCCACTGTGTGAAAGCCAGGCACCATTGTCTTAGTAGCATCAGTGTCAAGTCTACGAATTTGAGAAGAAGAGATATATCTTAGAGGTAGGAGTTACAGATCCATTTTGAAAGTGGGATTAAGGCAGGAAATAATTTATTCTAACAGATATTTTATCTTAGATGCAATAGTTGGTTCATTGTGGAACATCTGTTTAACATCACATCCAAAATAAAACTTTACCTCTGATGTTTTTGGCTTGTGCCACCTAGAAAATGCTGGGTGATCTACATCCTTTGAATATTAATGAAGGAAATTAGCTCCAAAAATGCCCTACTTTGTCTCAACTGCAGGAATCAACATGACTCATTAGACTCCTGTTGATTAGAAATGTTAGAGTGGGTTTTCTTTCTTTTCATTTTAATTAAATAAAGTTGACAGGCTTTCTTGATTCCCAGTTGTCCACGACTCCCAACCTAGAGTGAGAGGAAATGGCACCCTCTTCTAAGCAACCCTTGCTGGGCTGTGTTGAGTTTTATTCTTTCTTGAAGGACCCCAGGAAGCAATCAGTACATTTTAAGACAAATGAAATCCAAAGGTTTTGCTCTTGGGAGAAATGATAGAGAGAAAAAAGATATTTCTAATACAATTGCAGGTGAGTGGTTATGGAGATTACAAATTAGGTCAGGCTCCTCTGCTGAGTGTCACAATACTATGTAAGCAGTAAGCACAATTATAATTCTCTACCATCCAGCTGAGCCATAACAAAAGACTGCAGTGATTCAAGGGCACTTAATTTTTTCATCTCGATGGGTTGATGCACAGCCATAGAGACTCTGGGCAAGATCATAGCTGAGAACCTTATCATCCAAGGAAGATGTATACTTTGATTTCTCTCTTTTATTTCCTGTGTCACATAAAAGCATCTTAACCTTAAGTTGTACCATTCTTTGGTCAGTTTATAACCACATAAATACCTTCTGAGAGTGCAGTGAACAGGGGCAGGGAATAAAGACCTGGTACAGACAGTTTTGTGATATGCAGGAAAAGGAAAGGAACTTGCCTTTTCCTTAACTTCCTCCCTACACTGCATCATCTTCTCCTCTGTTAATGACGAGAGGTAGAGAGCTCTGTGCTAAATTGGACCAAAAGATCAGTTAATACAGTCTCCTGCCTTTAAGACATTATTATTCCCATTGTAAAGATGACCTAACCATACCAAAGAAGGTAAAAGTGACTTCTCTATTGTCACAAACAATTAATGGACTAGAATATATTGAGCACCTGAACCTGGCACTGTGTTAAACACTATGGAAACAGAAATAAATAAGATATAATTATTATCCCTAAAACTGCTGTCACTACTCACTGGGATATTGAGTCCACCAGTTAATTATACTGTTCTGTTCCTACTCTGAGCCAGGAAGTAGGTAAAATCACTTTTCTAGATCAAATCACCTCCCTTCTCTAGGACTCTAAGTCTTCATTCCTTTCACCCTCAAAGTCTATCTAATCCTAGAAAAGAGCAGAGGGCATGAAGAGAAGAAACTTGGGGGAAGAAAGTCCTTGCTCAGTCACCATGTGTAGCATGGCCCATGCTGTAGGGGTTTGTTGAAATTCAAAGATAGCCAAGCTGTGCTCTCTCCTCAAGGATCTTGTGTTTCCTATGGACTGAGTTGTGTCCCCCTCCTCCCCCCAAGTTCATATGTTGAAGTCCTAACTCTCAGTGGGAGAGTCCTGACTCAGTGATTTTGGAGGTAGAATCTTTAAGAGGTAATTAAGGTTCAGTGAGTCTTCAGCAAGGGGCCCTAATCCAGTAGGACCTGTGGCTTTATAGAAAGAGGAAGGAAAAGATTTCCCCCTCTCTTTGTATGAGGGATAGCAACATGCAAGCCAGGAAGCAAGCCGTCATCAAAACCAAACTCTGCTGGAAACTTGATCTTGGACTTCTAACCTCTAGCACTGAGAGAAACAAATTTCTGTTGTTTAAGCCCTAGTCCATGGTATTTTTTATAACAGCCTGGGCATACTGAGTCTAAGAAGACAATCAAAATAGCACACCAAACCATACAAGATAGGATATAGTTGTGGTAAAGCCATAAGTCATGGTTCCTAACTATTTTGAATATGATAATTTCTATCCCATACAATTCCTTCATACATAATCTGATTTATACTTTTAAAAATTTTTGATTAAGGAATTATTTTTGTGTGTGTGAATTGGGGAATTTTTTTCTGTAACTCTAAAATGCCTGATGAGTTCTCAGCCTCAGGTCTTAGAACAGATAAAATAGAAGCTGAAAGCAAGAAGAAAACCTGGCAGCAAAAATATGTAAGGAAAGCTCTTTATGTCTAAATAGGCTGGAATCAGAATAAGAAAGGCGTTCTGGAAGAAGAAGAATGGGCAAGAATCTCTCTATAAAAATAGTTCCAGTCACGGGTATTTCCACAACCTCTGCCCTTTCACCTCAAAATTCATGATAGGTTGGACTCAAAATCTTAAGCAGCAGTAACTCTCTGGAGAAACAAACTCTGATTTATGGTGTTTTCCCATTTCTGTGGTGTAAATACTTCCATGATGGCTGATTTCATGCTACACTTGGTATCATTGACCGTGGATTTGGGAAGACAGAAGCAGAGTTGGCTCTTAAGAATCAATTGGAGGCAACTTCAGCACATTATTATAAGGAACCTTAGAAGTTGCATTAGTCCAAACTTTGATCTGTAGAATTTAACCATCCCTGGGGAGGACTTGAGAGCTCCCCTGGGACCAGTGATATGACATAAACCTCCAAGCCACTGCCTCTCTCTCCCTATGGCCCTTCTATTTGCCTTAAATCAGAGCAGCTCCACTTTAATGTACACATTGGGTATCTGGGTAAAATACCACTTGAACAAATCTACTTATACTTGATGTCAATGGGTAATAATTTGGTGTTTTCCAGAATAAAGATCCCAATATGTTAATATTTAGAGTATGATCCTGGAAAGTTTTTTCAAAACTGAGAAAACTACTTCTTTATGTGTATTGGTTACAATGTACATTTGCGTATCAAGTGTTGTGAAAACTCCTGCAATAAATAATCCTGTCTCAGTTTTGTTGTAATTTCAGTCTTTTCCAAACTTCTTTGATAAACAAATATTATCTTTTTAAACATTCTGCAAAGCACTATTCTACGTGGTACTCTTTTGGGATATCTTTTCCCTATATTTCCTAAACTTATCTTGGCTCTTGGTTGAAACCCCTACTCTACTTGTTAAAGAAAGGACCAAGCCCTTGGGAAGATTTCTGAGAATACTTAGGGGCATCTCCAGCTCTACATTCTTGCTTTGGTTGTATTTATGTGTGTATGTATGTTTTCTTCTATTTTTCTGTTTTTGATTCTATCCAAATATCAGTGTTTTCTGGAAAACTTCCTTTTCATCAGCTCCTTCTTAAAAGTAACAGCTATATCTAACATGTATTATTCCAAGCAGAGCCTGGAAGAAATAGAACTATTATATTTCATGGATTCTAAGATGCACAGTTTTTTTTGTTGTTGTTGTTGTTTTTTACATTTTAAGATGTCTGAAAGTGAGATGAAACTTACAGTTAAAGTTTAGTCTAATTGGAAGTATTTTTTTCTTTTAATATTACAGAAAATAATGGTGCATCTTAGAATCAATATCATCTTAGATCAATACATATGAGCTCTAAAAACCAGCAGACCTAAGTTTCATGAAACATTATAGGTGCCTCATTTGTATTTGTTAAATGAATGAATAAATGAAATGAGTAAATGAATGAACAAAACTTTGTTGTTCCTGTTTTTCCACATGAATAGAAATAAGGGTCTCAGTCCTACTTCCTAATTTAGACACACATTCACACACAAATACATACATAAGCGATTGTGTGTACAGGTGCACACACAGAATATTTTCTGAAATCAGCTCTACTGATAAATTAAGATTGAATGTTAGATTTAACTCTTCTTCAGACAGTCCATGGACCATTTCATCAACTCAGATCCCAGATATTCTTCTTTCTCCTTTTACCTCTTTTCTCCTTTTATCGTTAAAATATGATTGACATATAACATTGTGTAAGTTGAAGTTGTACAATGCTTCAGTGTACAATGTACAATGGATTTGTACGGTGTTTGTATGGTGATTGTATGGTGATTTTATATATTGTATTGTGATTGTCACTGTAGTAATAGCCCCTCAGTCATGTGACATAATTACTATTTCTTCTCTACATTCTTTTTTGGTTGCTTTACAACCAAAGCAAGAATGTAGAGCTGGAGATGCCCCTAAGTATTCTCAGAAATCTTCCCAAGGGCTTGGTCCTTTCTTTAACAAGTAGAGTAGGGGTTTCAACCAAGAGCCAAGATAAGTTTAGGAAATATAGGGAAAAGATATTCCAAAAGAGTAACACGTAGAATAGTGCTTTGCAGAATGTTTAAAGAGATAATATTTGTTTATCAAAGAAGTTTGGAAAAGACTGAAATGTTGACAACAAAACTGAGACAGGATTATTTATGTAATGTTGCAAGTAACTACTATTACTATTTCTTCTTTCAAGTAGTGGGACTACTTGAGATCCAGTTTCTTTACAAGTTTGATTGTTATAATACAGTACTGTTGTGTATATTCACTACACTATGCATTAAATCGCATTATAACTCTAGGGCTTATTTACTACTGGCTGCAAGTTTTTACCCTTAACTAACATGTCTCATATTCCTCCATTTCCATGTAACCAATATTTTACTCTATCTTTTTACAAGTTTGCCTTTTCATATTTTACACATAGGTGATATCATGCAATATTTGTTTTTCTCTCTGACTTATCTCACTTAGCTAGTGTCCTCAAGGTCCATCCATCTTTTCACAAAAGGAAGGATTTCCTTTATTTTCATGGCTGAATTCCAATTGTGGTTGCCTGTGTGACATCTTCTTTATCCATTTCTGTCTTGGCTTTTGTGAATAATGTTGCAATTAACATAAGAAAGTAAATATCTCTTTGATGTCCTGTTTTCATTTCTTTTGGTTATATACCCAGAAGTGGGAATGCTGGAATCATAAAGGAGATCTATTTTTAATTTTTTGAGGAATTTCCATATTGTTTGCCAAAGTGGCTGTACCAGTTTTCATTTCTGCTGACAGTATACAAGCATGCCTCATCTTATTGTGTTTTGCTTTATTGTGCTTTTTGGGCTTTTTTTTTTTTTTTTTTTACACACATTGAAGGTTTGTGGCAACCTGGCATCAAGCAAGTCTGTAGGTGCCATTTTTCCAATAGCATTTGATCACTTCATGTCTCCGTGTCGAATTTTGGTAATTCTCACATTTCAAACTCTTTCATTATTATTTTATTTGTTATGGTGACCTACAATCAGTGATTGTGACTCATAGAAAGTTCAGATGATACTTGGCATTTTTTTATCAATAAAGTAATTTTTAGTTAAGATGTATATTGTTTTTTTCAGGCATAATGCTATTGCACACTTATACTATAATGTATATTAGTATAAACATAACTTCTGTATGTACTGGGAAACCAAAATTTCATTTGACTTGCGTTAGTGTGATATTTGCTTTATTGTTGTGGTCAGAACCAAACCTATAATATCTCTGAAGCATGCCTGAAATAACCCTTCCTTTTTCTCCATGTCCTCACCAACCCTTGTTATCTCTGTCTTTCATTTTATTTCTCTCTGTCCTCTCTTCTAGATCTTTTCCCAATCCAAATCAAAACAAATTCTTTTGCCTTTCTTATGTGGAGAAATGTACTCATCTCAAGCTTTTCCTATCCATGCTCAGGGTGACGCCTCCACTCCAGGGTCTTGGCTATACATTCTTGGACTAAGATTCTTTCTCCTAGACTCCATTTAGAAGGGAAAGGAAGTAAAGTGTAGGTGTGGTTTTATTTTTATTGGTTACAAACACATCCCCTCCACAGCATTCTAGGGGCGATCCCATTACTTCAGTTTTATTTCCTCCAATGATAGAGTGCCTACTGTCTGCCAAATCTACCATTTGCAGATAGTTCTAATAGTCAGAACCTTGTCATATATACATATATATATATATATATGATTTCATATATAAAAAGAGGTTATATATATGATAGTTGTTGAAGGATTTAAAGACAAAAGTCACATCACCTATGAATTTTCTATTCCACACAACATCATTTCTTCCTTAGCTTTCTTGAATGTCAAGGGTCCCAGATTCTTTATCTTGGATATCCGTCTCTTTAGTTATATTCTAGTTCGTCAGCCTTCAGCTGGAGGTGTGGCCACCAGATCTGAGTGATACACTTCACGTGTAGCTTAGCTGCATAGAAGACATATTCTTCATACAATTTGTAATCCTAAATTATTTTATTTCCTTGTTTATTGCTTTAAGTCTTTATTACAATGCAAAGACATGGTTCTTGTCTTTTTTTTTTCACCTTTTATTATAGGTGTCTGGCAAATAGTAGATGTGTAACACGTGTTGACTGACTGAATGAATGAATAATCTGTCCTTTCTCCAGCATTCTTCATAGATGCCTAATAGCCATTCATGTATTTCATCTGTGAGTTCTCCTTGAGTCCTCAAATGCTGCTTATTAGAAACCTAAACATAGGAAGTATTTTACTTATTTTGTTTTTAAGATTTTATTTATTTTAGAGAGAGAGTGGGAGGGAGAGAGAGGGGGAGAGGGGCAAAAAGGGAGGGAGAAGGACAAGCAGACTCCGTGCTGCCATGGAGTCAAAGGTAGGGTTCTATCTCACCCTGAGATCATGACCTGAACCAAAACCAAGAGTTGGATATTTAACCAACTGAGACACCCACATGCTCCCCAAAAAAGTGTTTTAAAGACTCCTGACCCAGTTTGAGTTTCATGTCTCTCATATCAGTAGCTATTGGTATGTGATAGATAGAGCTAGAAACTGATGTATCGGTTATCTACTTTCTGTAGTCATTATCTTCCCATCATTCTTGCCTGATTGAAAAGGCAGAAACAACATAGAAATTGAGCAATTCTTTTTCTTTCCATCATCTACCATTTTCATTTATTTATTTATTTTAATATGTTTTTATTTTAGAGAGAAAGCATGAGCTGGGCGAGGGGCAGAGGGAGAGAATCTTAAGTGGACTCCATGCTGAGCATGGAGCCTGCCACAGGGCTCAACCTCAGGACCCTGAGATCATGACCCGAGCTGAAACAAAGAGTCAGATGCTTAACTGACCAAGCCATCCAGGTGCCCCTACATCATCTATCATTTTTAAACCATCCTTTCTCTCGTCTGTGAAAGGGTTAAAAGGGAACTCAAATTCAATTATGGATGCTATGCCATGGGGTGGGGGGATTCTGTTTTGAATGACCCAAACCTACATCACTGATTCAATTTTTGTTTTTGGATATACACTGAATTTTCTTTTATTGTGAGCTTTTCCCCTTATTGTATGACTTGGTCATAATTAGAAGTTCTTGGGAGCCGGAGCATTCTTTGTCCTCTTCACCCTTCTTTTCACATTTGGTGTTTGCTTTAGAAATAGATGTTGAAAATCCAGGAGAACTTGTGTGACTCTGGGCAGTGTTCTTGACCTGAAACCTTCAGAAGTGCTCTTATTCACAGGAAGTTGATTTGGCTCTGCCTGCATGCCAAGAACCAGGAAGGGAAAATGAGAATGATGGAGGGGAAAACACTCTAAGAATAGAGGTATGGGTGGGATTAGCTATTTGATTTCCATATAATCATATCACAGGCCATTATATAGGTGCTAAATATTAGGAACTTAACTTCTAACCAGTTGGAAGGGTATCCACAATGCTGTATTTGCCTAAGAAAGAAAGTACAGCAAAGATGCATAGTACAGTAAAATGCATAAAAAGAATCATATGACAAAAGATACATGTGTGTGTTCATGTTTTTGTTACACACAGGAATAGGAAAGATACTCATCAGCCTATTAGTATTGATTAGACTGGGAGGTAAAGAATGAAAGAAAAGAAAAAGAGAATATAGTTTGATGCCTATAGTTTTTTCTTATGTAGGTTTGTATCATTTCCTTGGTTGTCATCAACGTGTTAGGATGTCCCTTTGGAAAGAGGAATTTTGTAAAAGATTAAAGGGAAAACAAATCTTAACCTCAATAACTCTTCAGAAGAAAAACCGGGGCAAAGTTGGAGAAAATTAGAATTTCTAGGCATGTTCTCCTTCCTTTCAGGTTTTTTAGGAATGGGGGAGAGATTCGACTTTTCTGAGTTGAGCTTGAGTCTTGAGCATCATTGTATTTCACACATAATTATAGATGGGTCGTGTGGTCAGGAAGGTCTCCTGAATGCTGAAAACACATGAGCTATCTTCTCTTCTTGTTGTTCATGTTTCACATCCTGAAAACAAATAAAATTTTTGTGTTTGTTGGGGGTCTGGAGGGAATGCCTGCCAGTTTCTCAGGCCTCACTGCCACAATGGTGTGGGAAAGTGATTGGGACACACACTGACTGATTGAGGGGGGACAGCTCTGAGCATTTCCTTAGGGCTCTGTAGGGAAAAATGTGTGCTCTTCTAGACTGTGCACTGTCTAGACCCTGGAGGATACCCCTCCAGGTAATCTGATTTTATGTGAAATATTTTACAATACTCTAAATTATAAGTGACTGATAGCAATGCAAAATAAGTCTTGTCTATAGACAAATAAATTCTGTCCTGTTGATAAGACTTTCTTTCCCACTGTGACAAAAACACGTTTGCCTCCATTTGCACATTCATTTTAAAATTCCTCATCTGTGAATACATCTGTTCTTTGGATTCTCCTTTAAAGTGAGTAAAATATCTGTCTAGTTCTCTCATGGATTATGAGCTAAATATTTAACATGTGTTCATTTTTATATCTGTATGAGAATCGTGTTTTACCCTACTTGAAGAATTATCTTTTAATAGTTTCTTGGAATGTCCCAAGGGATTAAATACCAGTAGCTTATGAGTATAACACAAATTTGCATTGTTTTTCTTCTTCCTCACCCTGTTACACTGCCTCTTGCTCCTCACTCCTGGCTCTTTAATATCGCATTCCCAGGTAAACTACATTATGTAAGCTTTTGTTTTGGTTTCTGCTTTGGGGGATAAGGAGTGGGTTGGGCAGGGAGCAAAGACATGGAAGCTATTCTATAAATATTAGTTATTATTTGGGTAAATTGGTAAAGTAAATTGGAAACTTGGAACTAACAACGTAAGCCATAGGAGTGCCTGGGTGGCTTAGTTGATTAAGTGTTCAACTCTTGGTTTCAGCTCAGTTCCTGATCTCAGGGTTGTGAGATCAAGCCTTGCATCGATCTCTGTCCTCTGTGCTCAAGTCTGCTTAAGACTCTCTTTTCCTCTCCTCCTGCCCCGCCCCACTGCTCACTCTGTCTCTCAAATAAATAAATAAATAAATCTTAAAAACAAAACAAAACAATGTAAGCCATATATTGGACGTGGCAGAGCAACAAAGTAGAAGGAGCTTGGGTCTCCAACAATCATGGCACCATTATATGAGCACTAGACTGTGTTTATGTGATAGAGAATCAAACATGTCTTGTGAAGTAATCCATGACACATCCATGTTGAGTTTTCTGTCACTTACGACTGAGCCTCATCCTAACTGATACATTCTCTTTTCCCCTAAATTAGTCCTTGATACCAATAGGCTTATGCATCTAAATGGAACTTACATGAGGAGGCCACCCATGAGTGATTAAGTGCTGGCTGCCATTGATCTGATTGACTAAAACAATATAGAATTCCACAGTGGGCTAGAATTCTGCTAGAAACTTTCCTGGTTAAGAAATGGCTTGAATGGAGTCAAGAGGAATAGGTAGTACTTGAAGCAGTAAAAGGAATGATGTAGGAAGTTGAAGATACAAAGTGTCCTGAGGAATTACAAGAAGGTGGCAGAGAGTATAAAGTCGGCAGTGGAGGGTGAGGGGGAGAAGACCATGTTAAAGGAGGCAGCCGGGCATGGAGGAAACGTGTGAAAGTTCTCAGAATGCCCCTTCTCCCCCTGCCTCCCCCCCGAGGACAGTTGCAGGAGCCCTGTGAACCCTCACTTTCTAGAATCCCAGGACAGTTTCCTCAGTGCTTCTGGATACTTGTGACTCCTTGCTTTCATCAGCCTCAAAGGGAGTTCCTATGTGGGTTCCGTGAGATGAAATAGGAAAAGGACCTGACAGGATGTCTATTAACACCCCCTTCTCCACCTTCCATTCTCTGATGACACCTCTTTCCACCCAAAGTTCAGTCCTCAGCAATTTGTACCACAGTTTCAATACTTGATTCCTAATGGTGGTAATTAAGCCATTTAGCTTGTCTAAAGACACCAACTGGCATATTAAGTCTTTTCTTCCTATACTTTTTTTTATAATGATCCTTTCATATCAAACACTCATTACAATAACAGTTCCCAAGCCTGGTGTTAATTATGTCTCTTGTTATATAGTTACAGATCACACTGACTCTGGATCACACCGTGTGATTATTTTTATTCATTAATAGCCAGCACTTAGGAAGAAATGGGTCCTACGTAGTCAATGTGGAAGTGGGTTTTTTGATACCCACAAGAGGCATATCAGCAGTAAGAATCAGGAAAGAGAGCTCAGACTTTGTATAATTATAAGAGTTTATAGTTCTCTAACATAACAATATTTGTCCATGTTGTTGAGGAAGTTCATTGCAAGGAGTTCAGAAAAGGAAAGGCATAACCCTATATAGCCCAAGTCTTCAAAAGAGAAATACCTAGGGACTCAATCTAGAAAGTTCAGCTTGATGATTGAGAGAAGCATCTGAATAGCATGGTTTTCTTTTCTTTTCTTTTTTTTTTTTAAGATTTTATTTATTTATTTGACAGAGAGAGAGCACAGGCAGGAGTAGCAGGCAGAGAGGGAGAGGCAGACTTCTGGCTGAGCAGGGAGCCCGATGCGGGGCTCCATCCCAGGACCCTGGGATCACGACCTGAGCTGAAGGCAGTCGCTTAACCAACTGAGCCACCCAGGTGCCCCAATAGCATGGTTTTCAGACATCATTACAAATGAATCATTTTTGTGTGTGTATAAAATAACTTCTATAGAAATCTTCTAGGGTCTAGACAATGCATGGGCTAGTTTTCACACACACACACACACACACACACACACACACACACTTTTCCCTGCAGAGCCCTAAGGAAGTGCTCAGAGCTGTCCTCCCTCAGTCACTGAAAGATGACCCCATGAGTCCAGGTTGTACATATGTGATTACCAGTCACTTTCCTGCAGGTATCTTGCACCACTGTGGTAGTGAGGCCTGGGAACCCAAAGGGATATGTGTGAGCCTCAGGTTGCATTTCTGCAAAGCTGACCCCAGCTCACAGGGACCAGTTTGCCTCAGCTGTGGCTAAGATAGAAGATTTGCATTTGTGTACTTTCCATGGGAAAACTGAGGCTCAGAGGGGTGAACTTAGTTGCCCAGGGTCACATAGTTCATTCAATAGGAGACTCTGGTTTCAAAATTCACACAGACTGTCTCCACAGCCACCCTTCCTACTCTTACATTCTAAGTTGTTTTTTACTGAAAACCACATGTAATCATGAACCATTGCTTAGGGGAGAGTTTAGGTGCCAGACTCTGGATTTGTCTGAAAGAGTAAAAATCCCCAGTAGCACACCTATTATAATATCTGTGGCTTGGTCTGGGCAAAGAATTAAGAATTTGTTTAATGTCATTAGTGTTGCCTGATTTCAGAACCCTGCAGTCTTCCCCATCCGTCCTCCTCCCCTGCTACACACACACTTGGCCTTTACAGAAACAGCTTCGTAATATTTTTTCCTCACTTATTTAAAGCCAGAATGAATTATAGAAGTGAGTATGGAGTCCTTTGGAAAAGTGGAAAAATTGCCGTCCACAGAATCACTCTGGGAGCTTGTAAGTCTTGGTGTAAAGGAAATATGAAAGCAACTTGGCCTCCACTGTCACCAGCTGTACAAATTATCAGTTTGTGTGTGGTTTGTGTTCTCTGGAGCTGGGATGGAGAGCATGGGTACTTAGAAGACCATTGGATACTTAATCACAGTTCTCTAGGGACTTACAGGCTAGGTCAGGGGACACATTTAAGCCTGATTATTTATTTCCGTGGTGTACCCTTCAGGCAGATCATGTATACATGTTACTTTACTTGTGACTTCCCTTTTTTTCTGGCCATATTTCTGTGTCTAAAAATCCTTTCATGCCCCCCGTGGAATATCCTCATGTGGCTTCCCTCAGCCAGGTTACTTTGACAGTGAGAAATCAAGCAAAGCTTGTGAGCACCTCTCTCCCCTGCTTTGGTATAAGTAAATAATAGCGACTGTAGAATTTGTCCAGAAAAAGAAAAGTGACACCCTGGAGTGTTGTGGCATGAAGAGTTTGCAGAATTTAGTGATGTTTTCTGTTTTTCTCATCTCTTATATGAGCTCAGTGACCTTGGACATGTGGCTGAGACTGCATCTCTACTGATTACAAAGGCTAAACAGAGTTGATAATCCCCACCTCACTCAAAAGGGCTCGGGGAGGGCAGAGTGAGACAATTGGATTGGAAAGTGCCTTGTAAACTATTAAGTGCCATGCTACCCAAGATTCAGCAGATGCTAACATTTTTCTTTCTAACCTTCAATATGAGAAAAGGCAAGGGTGTGAATACATATAACTCAGCCAAGGCCACAATGCAGGGGCATAGGCTGATGGCATCTGAGTTTGTTGACATTATCCATAGCTAAATGTTAGAGGAACATCATCTTGTTGCTTGTCTTTGGGAAATAGCACATGATAGTAAAGGTGTATGGTAACTTGCTATATTCCACACATATTTTCCATCCCTGCCTCATGTATTATGTCTGACTATCAGCACAAACAAATCAAGGAGTGGATAGAATGTTGAATAATCAGGAAGCAGACCATAGTGAAGAATGACATAGAACTTCTCCATACATGTTTTTTCAGCTTACATTTGCAGAGTTCCTACTGTGTGCCAGATAGTATGCTGGGTAAACATATATCTTGGTGTTTTTTATTGAGACTGAGGCATGACCACATATGGCAATGAAAAGAGAGGCAGCTGTGAGGCTAAATGGTAGGTAAATCCTGGAACTAGCATATGCTTTCTACCCTAGGCTGGGGGCTCTGGCCTTAGCTTTGCAAATCAGAACCCAAGCCAAGAGCTTGGAGCTGCTTAAAGACCTCTCCTCAGAGGTCGCTAAAAGCTGCTAAGTGAATGTTCCCACTTTCCATCTGTCCTTCTGATCACAGCCTCTGTGCTTCTTTTAGTCACAGCAAGTTCCCACATGGAAGCCGTGGGAGCAGACAGGACCCACCTCTGCCAGCTCTTTGTTAAATGCGATTCTCCGAAGGCTCGTCTCCAAACTCAGGAGGAACCGGGAGCTGCTGGCTTGGGCTCAAGCTCCCAACAGCAGCAACTCAAAGATGTCATGTGGTCTGCACTAATTAGACCTGCCATAGCCATTACCAAGGAGAGCCAGAGCGTTTAGGCAATTAGTGATGATTTGGCTAGTGTCCACAATTGCCAGATGGCCTCTGCAAGTCCCCCACATTCTCAGAGAAATTACACATGAAGGCAAAGCTGATGTCCTATAAAGGCATGGACAGAGGGAACATTCTAGACATGTAGTAGGAAGAAAAATAACACTAACAATACTAATCATAAGCATAGGTGCTATTTATTGACCATCAATGATGTGCTAGGCTTGAGGCTAAACATTTCATATGATTATTAAGTCAGTCCTCACACCATCTGTATGGAGTGGGTGCTTATCTTTATTTTAGTTTCAAGAATACTAAGGCTTTGAGAGGTTGTTCGAGGTCACCCAGCAAGAACACTTAAACACTGGAATTCAGACTCAGTTCTTTCTGGGTACAAAGTGCATTCTGGAATCACATAGACCATTTTGTGACAGCCTGCTGGGAAGATCTCCTTGAAATATGTCAGTTCCCAGCCTAGATTATGTCTCTCTTGTATATGCTGTTATGGCACATATTAAGCCTTTTTTTTTATAGCCCATAACTGTCATATGCTAAATGCTTATGTCTCCTAAGTGCAATGATGGTAGGACTTTGTTTTCTTCACCACTTTATCTGCAACTATTTGCATTGTATCTGGTATATAAAAAGTGGTCAACAATTACTTGTTTATGAATTAATGAAAGCAGAAAATCAAGCAAGAAAAAGAGGATGAAAGAAAGAAGACATGACTCACGAGAATATGGACAGATCTTTGGGTTTCATATATACAAATATGTAACAGCGTTGTGCTGGTAAGCCAGTTCTCTGGATGGTGAAAGCACCCTGATTTATCGTGTTTTACAGGTGTACATACTCCCACTATAACCAGTGTCAAGTTATCAATATGATGTCACTGAACACAGAGTTGGGAAGAGATGCATAGTATTAGCTCATGCCAGATTCAGCAGGACTTTCTCAATCTTTTTGGTGTTTGGAGAGAGTCATTGTCCTCCCCGATTTTCATTCTCCCCATCCACAGAATGAGGAGTCTGGGCTAGTGTTTCCATATTCTATCAGTTCTGATAGTCTCTGAGCCTACATGCGATGTCTTTCATTACTTTTTCCTCCTGCTGGGGCGATGGAGATCAGGGGGAGAAAAGATGGATGACTAAACCCCAAGAAGATAAAGTGAGGACTCAAACCAGTAGGCAGTTATAGCACATTGGCTTCATGTTTGCCTTTTTTTCCCTTTGAAATATCTCCCAGCACTTTCAAAACAGGGCATTTTTTACATCTAGTTGAAGGAATCAATCCATTTGCTTCCCAAGTAAAATTCAGCTACATCTTACTAATTTTAAAAGTCAAGCATTGGTGGATTTTGGAAAGCTAGTACTTAGCATCAGGATATAGTTGAAGATAAACCACCCTGTTACAATGTGTTGGAGAGGTGTAGAGAGACCTACAGTTTCTATATTTGAGAGAGACAAATGGATGCAATGAGAGCATGGTGATATCTCTATGCTCTTGGGATTACTTGACCATCTCCTTCTTATTTCACATTTAGTTTGCAGTATAAAAGCTCTCTATCCAGAGTAAATATAAGATGTCACAGAATATCCTAGGGAGAATAGGTGACTGTTATTGTGATTATAATATGTGATAGCTGTATTTCTGCCTCTGCAATATTTTCAAAGAATGGTCACTAGGCCTTAACATCTCAGTTTCACAGGGTTCCTAAATCACTATTCTGAGTGTTCATCTTGTAGAAAATTGTAAACCATAGATTTTTATAAAAACAAAATTATTTCAAGTAAAGTCACTGTAATTTGGATAGTTCTGTGTAGAAAGACTATGTCAAGAGGTTTAGAGATTTAGGGATAGAAAATGAGCTGTACATGTTTGTCTTCTTCTGGGACTCAATAGCAAATGGATCGTTCAAAATGCTGGCAGTCAGGCTAATTAGACCTTTTGCCTTGAAGTTCTTCTTACCCCTTAGTCAATTTGTATAAGGCACTCATTTCAAATTCAGATGTAGAAAGCATTTGTTGAACCACCAGTATTTGTCAGGTATGCTGGAGGGTTGGGGAGAGGGAACCAATGAAACAGGGACTTTTAATAGGATGGAAGTATGGATGAGTAGTTAAGGAGGAGTATAATACTAGTAGAAACAGAAATATGTAGAAGAAACACAAGACTTCGGGTCATGTGCTGGGGAAAGAAGGCTCTGGAGTCAGATCAAAAAATATTTATTAGCCATGTGACCTTAAAGAAGTTACCTAACTCTGTAAGCTTCAGTTTTCCTATATATAAAAAAGGGTAAGAATAATCATGGCTATCTATCAAGTTTTTTTTTTTTTGTGGATTGTTGAGTTGATGCATGTGAAGAACTCACCATAGTCTCTGACATGTAGTGAATACTCAGTAAATACCAGCTATGATGAGTTCTTTTCTTTGAAAGTAATATTTTGTGTGAGATTAATGAGAGAGTTGATGGATAGGAGTGGGGACAGGGAAAAGCATTGTAGGCAGAATGACAAAGACATGAAGGTGTGAAAGACCATATTGTATTTGGGTAGTATTTACTAGACCAAATTAATCCAACAAATATTGAAGGGTGGGAAGAGATGGAGTGTGAAAAAGAATATTGGAACAAGCTTGGAAAGAACTGATAGTCCTCGTAAAGAAGGTGACCTCACCTGGAAGGCCAAGGGGCCCCTTGGAATTTTTAATGCAGTAGTCAAATCTGTATATAGAAGTTGTTCAGATAATGCAATGAATGGAGAGGGAAAGAATTTTGAAACAGGGTAACCTACTAGGGGGCTTTTGTCTTGAGACACATATAGTTGACACCATGGGAGTTGGAGAAGGACTGCCACAGATATATGTAGAATGAGGAGGACAATGGTGAATGCTTAGGGGATCCCACATTTCAGGGATGGCAGAGAAACAAGTACTGGCACTAAGGAAAGAGATAGTAGGGAAGCTGGCAGTGTTAGGGACAGAAAGAGATGTTGACTTCTTGAAGATGTGGAAAAAGGACATCTCTGGGAGGATGGGGTAGTTTAGCGATGTCAAGCACCACTGAGATGTCAAGAAGGCTGAGACTTGAAAAGAGCCAAGAGTTGAAGCAATTAGTGGTTCATTGATGGTCTAATTAGAATGGTTTGTGTAAACTCCTAGATTTCAGCTGAGAAGAGAAGGGGTGAGGAAATGGAGTGGTGAGTGTGTACAAGCTTTTCAAGGAATTGAGAGGTAAGAGATAAATAGGCAAAGATAATAACCTAAGGTTTAGGGCAGGGGAACATGGAAGTTAAATAACTTAGGAATATTGGGATGTCCCAACACTGTTGAAGGGGATGGGTTAGGTTGAGAAAAAGGAATTGAAATAACAGAGAGAGAAGAGATCCCTGCAGAACCTAGAGAAGAGTAGGTCAAAAACTGCAAGTGGAGCAAATAATTGAAGAGGAAACCTCTTCTTCTAGGTCAGGAGGGAGTAAATGAAGCATGCATTGGAGGATCACTAAAATTGGAGGTGGTAGCACGCTGGCCTGTATTTTCTCTGTGGAACAGTTAAAGTTGTCTTGGGAATAGGAGGCGGAGATAGAGCCTGGACACTTGACTGGATTGGTAATCTTTGGAGCAGGCCCCATGGACAAATGAGAAAGAATGTGAAAAAAGGCCAAAAAGATGTGAAAGCATCACTCAGATCAGAAAACATGATGTAGCAAAGAGGGCATAGTTGTAATTTTCCCTAACCCTGGTGGGGAATCTGGGAAGCAGTTACAGAGAAAACCTATATGTAGGATGGATTCAGGATTGGAATTGGCAGGAAGTAGATGGCAGAAGGGCTATTGGGTAAAGGAATAGGTGATCTACAAAGTATTATTATTGATATAGATATTATGGGGACCAGATTGGCAGGAGAGGAAGAAGTGCTAGGAGGGGCTGAGAGGCTGATAAACTCAGGCAGTAGGGAATAGAAATGTGGGAATATGTCCTTTGTCATCTTCCCAATCACTCTGTCACGATATGATCATACGATCTGTGTCTATCTTTCCATCAGCAGTGGATATAAGTAAGTGAGTAAAGCAACTGATATTAAATAATAGTATTCCAGAACATTCTATGCCAGTGGAGGTGACTGTGTTTTTTCATTTGGATAGCTCCTATGATGGCAACTGGAATGACTAGAGTTTTTTAGGGTGATGTAGAGTTTCTATGAGAATGGAAAAATCCCTGCATCTAATAATCTTACAATTTGGTTTCTAGTAGCTCTGGAGGGACCATATCTTTATTTTTCCTCTTCACTTCTTCCCCACATTAGAAGAATATCCAGAGACGTATGCAAGAAAATGTTCCAGTTAGGTATCTTAAACACGGTCAAAGGCAGAATTTATCAAAGTAACTTGGAAGGTTCCAGTCACACTAATTTACTCATGAATGTCTTACAGCTGATCTCAGAAATTCCTCTTGTACTAAATTCCAACGTGAGGTTACCTACTTGATCTTCAAAGTCAGATATGCCCGGGTGAAGTTTTATCTTCATGCCTTAGCGTGAATGAGTTCATCAGATAACTTATGGAAGCCGAGGATTGTAGAGTTTAAATTCTTTGACTCTTATTAAAGAAATATAACTGTATTTGATAGGAGGACTTGAGAATGTTACTAACAAAATGCTCAAGTGCTGTTGAATTTGCTCTTTTTGGCAAGAGAAGGAGGACAAGTACTTTAACCTGACTATCCTGAAGGGGTAAAAGTCTTAATGAAATTTAAATCTATAATGCTGTGTTTTTATCTTTAAAATTGACTATTAAAATGTTTTTGTGTAGTGACAAGGAGTATAATGTTTTACTACAAGGCTACTATTCACAAAACTTCTAAAAATTGTTATTAGAAGGTCCATTTTTTCACAAGAAAAAAAAAGGTTCATTTTTTTCATATAAACTATAATATGTGATTGTTTTAGAAACTTATATTTGCTCTCTTAGGTTATATATGAACTCAAAGCCTTAGTGATTAACCCACCACTTTGAGAATAAACTCAACAAATTGATGATTGATCTGCCACTCTATATATTGGTTATGTTTTGCTCTAAGGTAGCATTTTGTCTCTCTCACTCATCTTGGTAGTAGAAAGATCTGGGGAATAAGAATGCATTGTTGCCCACAGTGGGTAGGTGATAAGCACTGAGATGAGAGTGACAGACTCCCTCCTATTTATTGTCTTAGATCTGGCAAGGGAAGAAAATATTTGGGGGAGAAATTGAACATTCTCTTCTGCCCTAAAACTTCATCAATGGCTCCCCATTATTCTTTGTATAAAGTCTAAACTCCTCACCGTGGTCAGAAAGGCTGTTCATGATCTGTCCCATGCATATCTCTGCAATCTTCCATTTTCACAATATTCCACTGTACTTACTCTCTTTCGGTCTCTCGGGTAGCCCACACATTTACCTACCTCATGATCTTTAAACATGTTCTTTCCCCTACTTCTGTCATGGTTTTCATTTCTTTTCCTTAGTGTTTAGCTCAGATGCCACCATTTTGGAGCTGTGTTTTTGGACCTAACTACCTAAAATAAGCTCACCTCTAACTACCTAAAATAAGCCCACCTCTATTTTTATCTCACCTAACACCTTGCTTGACATCTCTATGACAATTACTGTCAATTGAAATTACTTTGTTTCTTCACCCAGCTCAGGCTGCATGAAAAATGGACATATCCACCTTACCTTCATTCAAGTTGCAGACCCAGATGGGAGTAATGTTAACATGATGGTAAGAATCTTACCTATTTGTTTTTCCTCTCATTATTGTTACCTGGCACAGAACATGGCACACGGTAGGCATTCAACAAATATTTGGTAAATGAATAAATAATAATAATATTAACCTCTTATTGAATTATTTCTAGGTTCTAAACAACTTGTTAACACAATGCCTAAAGTTACGTCAACCAGTTCTATCAGCAACTCCTCAGAGAAGGTCATTATTATTTCCACTCTCTAAATTAGTAGGAAGATTAAGTAATTTACCTAATGACTTCTAAGGCACTTAGCTGGGGTTAATTTTCTGTTATTATGTGAATTTGTGCTCTCAGACATGGTTTTTATTTCTTTTGCCATTTTTTAAGAGTAGCAGATTAAAAGTCCAAATTCAAATTGCCCAGAATTCCTTTTAAATACATGATAGTTGGCCAAAATTTTAAACCCTGCAATCAATTCTCAAACTTCCCCATATTTTCACCTCATTGTGTGCCACTATGCTAGTCTCAGTATTGAACTTAATTATATAGGAAATTTCCCAAGGCTTCTCTTTCCTTCTGATTTGAATCTCAACTCTCTGTGGCCTCCATTAAAGAGGTTCTAAGACATAAACAATCATTGTGAAGTGTGTATTTTAATAGACATTTCAAATGCATGGGAGATGGGCAGAATTCTGAGAAAAGAGAATCTCAATCTCTGCAAAAGCTAGTCAAAATGGTATTTAATCCGCCTAGATTTTTATTCCGCCCAAGAACTCTGAGTCCCTGGAGCTCTTTTAATCTTGGCTCATTAAAAGTTAATATAATTTGGATTGGTACGATTTATTTTGTGTCTGGACACCTCATTTACCCAGCTTAGGCTGGGTTTCTGGGCACCAAGCCTACGTAAAAAGTGTTTGTATCCACCTTACCTTCATTGAAGTTGCAAACCCAGATGGGAGCAATCAATAGCTGATTGTTGATAAATGGTAATCGTTACAAAGAATACAGATTCAAATGTCAGCCAGAGAATGAATGCCAGCTATTTGTTGTTGGGTAATTCAGTAATGTCAGGAGGTAACAAAGAGAGATTGCTATGCTGCAGTCATTACCCAGCCCAGGGGAGGAGTGTTAAACATTAATACTTAAGCTGTGAAAGTACCAGAAACTTGATGTCCAGGCAAGCTTTGTAAGGGATGGGAGAAGCTTAATAAGCCCCAAATTTTTAATCATTTACAAAGGACTACTGATGTACAGAATTTCCATTTTATGAATTAGACTCATTCTCTTTGACTCCTGTAGTACTAAATTTGGGTGGAATTATGACTGAAGAGTGATGGGGTGGCTTGGGGTTAGGGGAAAAAGAAAGCAGGCAAAACAATATGTTCCAACTGAAGAGTGAGCTCTGTAGACAGCTTCCTGAGTGGTCTTGAGGATACATGGTTATTCGATTTGTCCACAAATTTTTCTCATTCACTTATTTATTCATGCATCCAGAACAGTCTTACTATATGCAGACACTTGCTACATTAGGAATGCAAAAAGGTAAAAAAAGACTAAAATATGGATCTTGCTTCTGGAGTGGTTATATTCTATGTAGGTGAAAAACAGGTATCAGCATAATAGTTATTAAGATACAATGTGACAGCTTCTATGGTAAAAGTTCATGGAATTATCAGAACCTAAATCTGAGAGTGTGTTAGGTGAATGATAAGGGGGTGGAAGAAAGTGTCATTATGAAGAGATTTTTGATACTGATCTTGAGTGATGAACCCTTCATCATTCACCAGATGGGGAAGGTAGACAGAGCGGTTTGGGAAGATAGAAAAATTCTGTCTGGGTAAGAGCAACTATTTGCTTGAAAAATAGTGGTGTGTGAGTTGATATAGTGGGAACTGAAATTGTGATAAACAAGGAAATAGTACCATGCAGAGAAGTGTTGTTTGTTGGTCTTGTGTCCTGTGGCTCTTGCAGGTTTTAAAGAAATAGAGTCATCTATATGCTTCAGTGTTTTATATAATGCATTCTCTGGAAGTACATGGTGAAAACACGGTAGAGTGGAAATATTTCAGTCCTTGAAGCGAGGCTTTCATAACAGTCCATGTAAGAGCCGTTGTAGGATAGAGAGGCAGGACCAGTATTGGTGTCATTCACTGCCATGGAGAGCACGGAGGAATAACAGGGGTAACAACGTGAATAAAGAGCTTGGAGAAGGAACATGTTGAGTATGAAAGCACTTCACTGCCGAGGCTGGAAGAATTAGAGGTATGGGGTCAGGGAGGAAGTTAGGGGTTTGAAATAACTATATGATGGGTGTTCTGATAGTTGGTAAAATTATGGGGATGAGGAATCATTGGTAGGTGAGAAGAAATCTGAGGATGAAAGTATGATGAATACTGATGTCTCCAAGGATGAGCAGAGGAGAAGGTAGTAAAGGAGACTGAAAGAAAATGGTCGGAAATGTCAGAGGGCAACTCTGAGGGAAACCCAAGGAAACGCTTGTGTCCTACACCCACATTAACAAACATCTCAGTGAAGAAGAACATAAGTTCATCCTTATAATGAGTACAATTTATTAAATTTTTGGTTTTGCCAATTTGTGTTAATAGTTTCGAATTTTAGTTGAGTATCTATTTTATGTTAATAGGAGATAATGAAACCTAATTATGGTGAAGCCAATAATTATTTCAGGAGATTGTGGAGGCATATTGGTAAATGAGGATGGAAAAACCTACATCATTACCTAAGAGTAAAGGAGACTTTTGCTTTGATCCTCATATAATGAGAAAACCTCATTATCGTACTTATTAAGGTGATGTGTTTTAATAGAAAAAGCTTCTTAATGAATGGTTCCTACACTATATTTTATAATTAAGCTTGGGTTGAAACCAAAGACAACACTTGTTTCAGATTTATTGGTGGCCTCTTGGCACTGAGTCAGACATGTTTGTTGAGTTGTGTTTATACATATTTCATGGTTGGGTAGGGATACTGATTAAGTAATGTCTCATCTCTCGGTGTATTAATTCATTCAGCAAGTATTCATTGAGACTCTAGGAATAGCTTTAGACTCTGGAAACAAAGCAGTAAAAAGTGGTCAATGTCTGTACTCTCATAGGGTTATGTTTGGATGATGGCAGGAGAGAGGAATGATCAATCAAATGTCACATACTGATAACTGCTTTGAAAAACTAAAGCAGAATAAGGCATAGAGATGACAGAGAGCCTTGCATTTAAGAACCAATGTCCCCGGGTCTCACAGCCCCTCTGCTGTGTCAGTGAAGACTAAGCCAGTGGGATTTCTCTGTAAATAACGTGTGCAGATGAGCACTTGCTCTCAGCAGAAGCTTCTTTCATTCCTGCTGTCTCCTCTGTTACTCTCTCATGTTGACTCTCATGGTCAGCAGCTGGTAGGTCCCAGGAACTCACAAAGATCCTGCTGTGTCTCCCCAGGCTCTCTTATCTACAGAGCAATTCTTCTGACACTCTGCTGCCAGACAGTTCTTTATCTTTAAACACCCCAGAGAGAGAACATCTTCCCATGGGCTTACAGTGGCACCCTCTGGCTGTTTATCCTTGGCTAGCCAGCTTTTTGGTTTTGAGTATTCATTTATGCTTTCATTTATCTTAGTTTGAACAATTGTAACAGGAATGCATAACATTGGGGAAATGTTAAAACAATAGTATTGAAAATGCATGTGTTTTTTCTTTTATGCCCTTTGCCCCAATTTCTCATGTTTTCAGTCTACTCCCTAGAGGAATTACTTTTAACCATTTCTTTTGTATTTTTCCATCTATGTAAGAGTAAGAGGTAGAGGCCCTGTCCCCAACCCTACAATATTAAAAAAGCTAATCAATCTTTTCCATATGAGGACACTAGCTTTACTAAGCTTTGGTGTCAACTGCTTCAGTATTTTGAGTATCTCAGTAGGGCATCAGGCTAGAAGAACAAACTCTGTACTAAAACACTTCCACACAATAGCAGTGTGAAATAACAGACTTTGGTAAGAAACCCAAGACTTTTAAGATAAGGAACTGACAAAAGTGTATAATGGCAAAGTTGTGGTGGCAAGGTTTGTAGTGGCAAAGTTGATTCTGACATGGTCCAATTCCAGAACAAATTGTGACATCTGTGTTTTGCTTTGTACCTTTCACTGACTTCCATTCACTGGTGATCCTCATATCCTGACCTGGAATGACTACCCAGACTCTCAGTTTCCTCTATGAAGAGTCTGTCTCTTCAGATTTTGTCTTGTTGAGTCCCAGGCTGCTGAGGTGTCTAATTTGCATTAAATGGGCCTACTTTGCATATTTAAATTAGTCACTTCTTTTTAAAAATAAGTTTTTATAAAGAAAACTTCATATAATCATGCACAGAAAACCAATACACATTTTATAAGTGGAATGCAACTATAAATTATAGCAATTAAAAACAAATTAATAGTATTAAATTATAACTAGATTCTATTGCCTGCCAAATGTCTGAGACTGAAGTCCACTATTTCTTTGTGTTTGTGTTGGGTCAGGGAGAGAGGTATTTCTCCTGAAGGTATTTAGAAGATTAGAAGAGGAATTAAAACAACTAAACAAAATTAAAAAAATATACCTTTCTCAATAAGGAATACACCACTCAGACCCTTCAAGGATTTATGGGAGTAACAGTTATAGAGTCCCAAATGGCCTCCAGCTGTCAGCTCCTACAGGGTCTGTCTCAGCTGCAGAGAGCCATTCTACCCTAGTTCACGTCCTTGAATGAGGACACAGTGACTGAGGGAGTCAGGTATATAAGGTCTGGCTATTTTGGCCTAAGGAGAGGTCATTCTGGCAGGCAGTATTTGCAGTAGAACTTCCTGTCAGGCTGACTGGGGCTTTCTTGGGCTTCATTATGGTTTGCTCAGTCTTAACTCCCCCCTTTCTTCCACATGTATCGATCTCTAATCTTGCACCCCAAATTCCATTGCAGCATCTAATTCTGGAGAACCCAACCAGACTCAAGGATTTAATGTTATCTAATATTGGGTCAGTTTGTCACCAAATATAGTCTAGTGCAACTAAGTGAACCTGAATTTGGAGTCAGAAAAACCTAAAATCCAATGTTCTCATTGCTTCTTACGAGTTTTTTTAGCCTCCAGAAATTCCCAATTTTACTAAATCTAAAGTAAGAGTGATAATTTCTCACTGGACTTCTTTATACAATGAGAGAACAACATAAAAAGAAATTAGAACAGAGATTGTCACAGGGGATATTCTAGACCTAGATTGTGCACTAGAACAGTGCTGTTCAGTAAAAATATAAAACAAACCACAAAATTTTAAATTTTCTAGTGGCTACATGCAGAAAAGTAAAACAGCTGAAATTAATTTTTATAATATATTTTATGTAACCCAACATATCTAACATTTAATCATTTCAACATGTAATAAATATACAAATTATTAATGAGATATTTTATTTTGGGGGTACAGAGTCTTCTAAAACTGGTGTACATCTTACATTTGGGGCTCATCGCAATTTGGACAAGCCACACTCCATAAATACATATGGCTGGGGGCTACTGTTTTGAACAGCATGATGTAGAATAAATCTTGAGTTTTGTCTCTAATCCACTATGAATCTTCAATGAAAGAGAGAATTACAGGCGCTAAGCAGCTATACAAAATCTAGAAAGGACCAGACTGGGATGAAGTCAGCTGGAGGGAATTAATACCTTGACAGTGCTCACCTTTTCTCAGAAATACTCTTAGTGTGATTTCTGCAGAAGCTCCCAGTCATTATACCAGGCAGATAGTTGGTGAACATAAAGACCATTAATTCAGAGTAATCACTTCCCAAGCTTTAGCAGAAATATGATTCAGTGTTATTCATATAAAATTGCATTCTTCATCAAAGATCTTATTTATAGCAAAATGTGAAGAAGAGTTATTCTCAAGAGATGGGAAAGGGATTAAGGAAAGTAAAAGGGAGCTTGGATATAAGAAGATATGCTGCAATTTCAAGATACCTTACTGAAAATACCAGGATTAAAACAGTATTTTGTGTACTGTTCAGAGGGAGACAGGGAGAAATTAAAAACTTTTCAGAACAGAAAAATTATTTTCATGATACAGAAGCAATATTCATTTGTTATAATCACTTGCATGCTTACTGAATTAACAAATACTTATCAAGTAACTAATGAAAGTATGAAAGAGTTAATACTTCTTGAGGATTGACCATGTATCTATCACTCAATGTTCTAAGTATAGCTCATGGATTGAATAAACCTTATCATAGATATGATTATAATCCCAATATGATGTTTGAGCAAACTGAGGGGCACAGGTTAGGCAAATGCCCAAGATCACACAGCCAGTAGCAGATAGAATCAAAACTCCGTCCCAGGCTGTCTGATTCTAGAACTACGTCTTTAACCACCATTAGGTGGTATGTGGAACACAAAGACAAATCAGTTAGTTCTTGCTTCTTTTTGTCCTGGAAGCCCAGGAGGAGGGATAAGTATATAAATAAACCAGAAAAAAAGACAGAAACTGGAATGATAGAAAGAAAAAGGCCAATGAGAATTCAATAAAGCACCCAGGAGTGTTTAGGACATCCCTCCTTATCTTACAGGTGAGGAAAATCAAGTCAAGAAATAGATCACTAACATATCTAACTATTAAGTGACTGGATCCTTTTAGACCCAAGTTTTGTGTTGCCTGGGAGTACATTGAGCAGATCTTAGTGCAGTCTCTCCAAAGCAGTGGTTATTGTTTTAATAATACCAGAACGTGTTTTGTTTCCCTTGGACTGAGCACTTCATGCACAAATTTTCTAGTTTGTTAAGGTTTCTACTTTGTCAAACACTATTTAACATTTTCCTGAACCAAATCATTTGCAGATCATTTCTGTGCTCCCCCAAAGTAATAATTCAGGAAGTAAATCTTGTGACTATGAGGAAAGAAAACTGTCACTCCTATTGCTTGAGAATATGTGTGGATAAGAACTGAGGGGTATTTCAGCTGAAAAATGAGAGGATTTATTGCTCTCAGATTGTCATCTCACATCTATGAGTGTGGATTTTATGTTTTTCAAGGTATCTTGTTCATGAAGATCACTCATTTACAATCCAAGCACAATTCCTCTGATTATCTTGGTAAATATGCGTGAAAGAAGTTGTACTGAAACAACTGGAGACCCCAAGGCCCTGTTTTTCAACACACACTCTATCAGCCCTAATGACATTATGTCCCCTACAACTGTTCTTATTGACATATATGAATACGAAAGTGTCCCCAAGTTTTCTTATGGGGAAAGAGGAGTTCCAAAATCAAAGACCACTGGGAACTGTGGTTAATAGGTTTATTTACTCGAGAGCTTCTCAGGGACTTAAATATGCTAATGTAATGCTTAATCTACAAGAATTGCCTAAAATATTTGATCAAAGCTTCACCCCACATCCATCTTCATCTATTGAAGAGCACTTCATAAATCTAGAGTTAGCCTAAATATATTAATTTGAACCACATAAAATTGCCAATATTTGACCTCTTTTGTCTTGCAAAAATGGCAACTTTATATAGATCTACTTAAATAGTTTGGAAATTAGGGGACACTGCCTTAAAGGTTAGTTCTGAGAGCTGTTTAGGAATTTGTACTTTATTTTTGTTCCTGGTTCACAGTCCTGCCTAACTCTCATCCTTCACCATTGAAGGATGGAATCCGTCATCCAAGTACTAATTCTACTTGCCAGAGTATCTCTGTAAACCCTCCATGGTGGGCCTCGCATGAATAAGTGGAACTGCCTGATAATTATTATCGGATTTATTTAATTCCAGCCTCACACCTCTAATAATCTGCTTTACCAGAGAAATTCCATTCTCAGTGCTTGAGACAGTTGGGTAAAATCTCAATACTCTATTGGTAGGAGCACTTAATTTATAGGAAATCAACAATCTCGGTGGAAGGGCCCATACAGATGATAATTTACAAAGTATGCAAAATGTATACAAAATATACAAAAAATAGTTTATAAAAGTAGTTTAAAAATCTAAGCTCTAGTTACATTGTCACACAAAAGACTATGATTTTCCTCAGTATTTCCAGGTAAGATAGAGCCTTGATTGGCTCTTCAAATGCAGGAATTTGGGAAATTGTTTGACGGTCTCTGGATGACAGTACAAAATGCTTAAAATTGGAACTGCTAAAGGAAATCCTGCATGTGTGCTCCCCAGAGCTACCTCATATGCTGTGTGAGTCCTTGCAGATGGCATTGGGGGTCTCAGTAAGTTGACGGGGTAGCCAGACATTCTCATCAGTCTGTCTTTGTACCATCAATTTCAGACTATATCTCTAGAGCCTTGCTCCGAGCTGGCACAGAGTAAGCACTCGTTAAAAATTTGTTGAATTGAATCAAATCTTTCCTTCCCTGTTCACCTTCCTGTGGTTATGTCATTAAGCAAGAAATTAGTCAGAACAACCTGAACTGGTGAGGAGAAAACAGAAATACATTACCCAGATAAATGGAGAGAGGTGTGTAGGTTGTCTGCATTCCCCAAATTACTTCCCTAATCACCATTTTACTTAGCATGTGTTAGAGAAACCTTAATTCCACAAAGCTCCAGTAGCTTAGCTATAGAAAACACTCCTTACTTTGTCCTGAGTTTTTAGGTACAGATTGTGCAGCAGTGAAGTCCTGCTCTCTGAGTGCTAGGGAAGGGGGCCTTTCCAGGTGTCAAATGCATGTGTTAACCAAACAATTTATCTTGACCTTGATTAAGAACCCCACGATGTGCTGAATAGATTTGCCTTAGAAACTACTTTGACACGGCTTACAAATCAAGTACATTTGCAGAGTTCGGGCTTTTGTTTGGAAAAGTGTTTTCATTTTTTGCTCACTTTGTTCCTTCCTGGCACCAATCTGAACAGCATCCAGAAAACAATGCTACACCTAATTTGCTCCTGCAAATGAGAGCAATTAAAATACCTCAACAAAAATGATGGAGGCTCTCAGATGATTTACAGACCAAGAGTGGAATATAATGACTTTGTTTATTCCTCTATCATCTGACTTGCCAGTGGCTCTGGAAGTTTAGTCATTAAGCACTTCCAGCCCAGTTTTGACTTGTACACTTGGTCTTGGCTCCTTACTGAGACACACAGCTATTGGTATGACCATTCATTGTCAGGTCATCTTTATCAAAAAACACACACTGTAAGGATCTGCTCCTGAAATGGTAGCCCTGGATCAGAAGGATATTTATGTACGTGCCCTAATTGTCCCTTAGTACAGAGAGGGATAGTATGTGTAGTAGAAAGAACATGCTAAACTGTGTAGGTTGATTCTAATCTAATTTATCCTTGATCATTACCTTTGGGTTCCTTGGACCTGTTACTTAATCTCCGTGAACCTCTGTTTCCTTAGGCATGGCCTCGGTCTTTATGGAGGTTTGGCATGTGAAGTTTTCTTTTCACCTCACCTCGCCCTTGTGCCTGACTCGCTGTCCCTGCTATGGCCCTATTTCAGTGCCTCCAATATGCCAAGGTCTTTCCTATGTCATGGCACATGCCTGTGCACTTCCTCTTGCTTATAACCCACCTGCCACCTCCCCTCCCACCTGCCTATTCACCCATATACCCTTCGGGTCTCAGCTTGAATTCCACTTACTTACACAGGTCTGTTTTGACACCTCCCCCAACCCCATCTAAATTGTGTTTACTCTCATTATATATTAATTCATAGCTCCTTTGTATTATGTTGTCATGTCGTCATGTCACTAATTACAGTTCACACATAAATGTGTTTCGTGTTGCCCAGCACTCTTTATCTCATCTATCGGCCATCTTCAGTCCTTTAGAGTGCTTATTAATTTCTTACATTTTATTGTTCCTTTTATCATTATCTACCCTTTCCCAGAATATAAGTCATAAGTGTCATGAAAGTAGGGATCTTGACTGTTTCGTTCACAACTGCATCCCTGTGCTCCGCACAATGGCACTGGCATGACATCAGAACTCAGAAAACGTGTAGAATGGATAGATAAGTGGGTAATGGTGGGTGAATATGCCCGTTGCAGGGTAGTCGAAAAGATCAGAGAAGATATATATTAAGCACCTAACGCAGTGAGACGTACTCCTAGCACCTACTATTCAAAAAGGTGGTTATTTTCACTGACGTAAATGAAGAAGCATGTAACAAAGACGGGAAGGGTTTATTCTAAAATCTCTGAGTGTATTTCCAAATTATGAACACGTTCAGTGTAATATACTATACCATCTTCCTCTGTGGTTCTGCAAAATCCTTGCCATGACCCTTCATCTGTACCATCTCATCCCCCAAGCTGCACATCCTCTTTACCACACTGGACAGTGTGGAGTTTGTTGAGCAGCCTAGTGTTTCATTTCACTGGGTCTTTGCACACCTGGATCACTGTGCCTGAAATAGCACAGCAGGGAGGCTGAGGTATACCCCACCCCACACCCCACAATTAGAGATGTCCTAATTACAGTTGACTTTCAGAGATTCCTGCATCTAATCATGGCCAAAGCTTGGCTGCCTCAAGTTCTTGAAAAATTGTCAGCAGCTGTTACTGATAAGACTAGGTTATTGATCTTTTCCTCCTTAATTTTCAGAGACATCCTCAACTGACTTTGTGAAAGGTCTCTGTACTAAGATGGAAGGATTGAGTCTACAATCTTAAATCTTTCTGACATACTAAACCATAAATTGCTGTCTCTTTCCCTTCTTTATGTTCTGAATTGAGAAAATGTAGATGGGACAAGTCAGGGATACAGTGAAATACTATGTCTGAAATGGGGGTTCTCTGTTTGACTTGGAACAAATGAGGAAAAAGCCATTAAATAGTACTTTAGTTTTAATAATAAAAATACTGTGTTCTCAGTTAGCCATATTTTTTCCCTGTAGAAATAGACTAGTAGTCTTACTACATTAGCAGTCCTTAGCAATGATATCACAAAGTCCTTCTTGAAAAAGAAATTGAGGTTCAGAAAAATTGATTGGTTAGTTCATGAAAGAGTTTTCACCCCTGTCCCATGCCATGGACTCCCTATATACAAAATTATCTTTATGGTAAAGCATTAAAGTGGTAGCTAGACTCAGTGGTAATAAAAAGCCATTCCGTGGCTTGCTAAAGCTGGCTAGCAACTCAGATGTCCACAAGAGTTAGGCTGGTGAGGAATGGGTTAAAGGAAAAATGTCATTTTCTACTCTACTTTAAAATAAAAAGTAGTGGGCTTCTGGGAGGCTCAGTGGGTTAAAGCCTCTGCCTTCAGCTCAGGTCATGATCTCAGGGTCCTGGGATCGAGGCCCACATTGGGGTCCCTTCTCAGTGGGGAGCCTGCTTCCTCTTTTCTCTCTGCCTGCCTCTCTGCCTACTTGTGATCTCTCTCTCTGTCAAATAAATAAATAAAATCTTTACAAAAAATAAAATTAAATTAAATTTAAAAAAAAGTAGTGCCTAGTTGATAATAAATAGCAACAGACAGTTGACCTCAGGATTTGGGGATAGTAGGGAATGGTAGAGTTTGTGGCCAGTTAGAACTGCATGCCTCATCTGAAAGAGGTACCTACTCTGAAGCTCGAGCAAGTCATCCGAGAAGAGAAGCCTGATGTTAGAGCTTCATGTGCCTCAATATAGAAATCTAAATATTGGGGCGAGGTTTCCTAGTTTTAATTATTATTGACTAATAACAGTTACTTACAGTGTTTTTATTTACAAATATCATGAATCCCCTGAATGCTCCTGTGCCAGCGAAATCTTCCTAATTCCCTGTGTTGTTTATGTACAACCAAGTGTTGCACCCAGAACCTCCATTAGTGCCCTCTGAACTTGAGTTCTTGTAAAAGGCTAACTGTACCAACATGAGGGCCAAGTGAAGTGCATTGTTCTCTTGAGCAAAGACAGTGTGGACCTCTTTGTTCAGGAGGGACTCCAACCCAGTTCACTCCGTGTTACCCCTCACCTCATTCCGTAGCACCCCAGAAGGCTAGACAAGTCATTGAGATCACTGTGTTAGTAGGCAGTCTCATTCTGCCAACTTGAGACTGGCTTTCCTAAAATGCAGTGTCCACCTGCTGTTGAACCATAGCTTAGATGCCTACTTGACACTTCCAGTCGTTTAAGAATATTCTTCAACACCAGTGTTTTGAAAGGTTGTGCCAAGGGGCCTGGTGTGGCACTCTTCATTCTTGGTCCTGTACATCCCATGGGCTCTGTCAGTCCAAAAACTCAGGGTTTTTTTTTTGTTGTTGTTGTTCTAAATAACACCTTTACATACTTTGATAATTCCAGTTCCTTTTTATTTTTTTTCTCTTTCTAGACCTCTTATCAGTCAACCATTGCTCTTCTTGGATGGATCCTCTCAATATTCTCATTATTTTTTTCATTCTAATTTTCTATCCGTATGCCCATTTTATTTTCTGAGAGACTTCACCATCTTAATCTTTTAGTCCTTCTAATGGAGTTTTATTAATATCGATGATTATATTTTGAATTTTCAGGAGTTTTCTTTTCTCTTGTTCCTTTTTAAAGATATCCTGATATTCTTACTTTAATAAATGCAATATATTTTCTTCTCTCTAACAAGGCTTTAGTTATCTTTTAAAGTTCTTTCCCTCCTTATATTAATCTTGTTACCTCATGAGTTTTTTTCTGTGTTGTTTTCAGTTACTGTCTTTCATATTACAGGTGTTTCTTAAACATATAACAGGCTTTTGTTGTCTGCCCATATTGAAAGTTTGACAAAAACCAGAGTGCGAGTCTCCTATGTGGGGGGAGCAGGGTGGAGAAACTTATTGAATGGTGGGCTTCTCTGTAGCATGATTTGGCAGGGGACAAGCTGCTTCATCAGGGGACAGCCAAGAATCAGTTGGTCTTTTCTCTGTCACAGACAAGGGCCCCATAGCATATCTCACTACCTTCTCCCTTTGCTTTCTTCCAGTGGTGATTGGAGGTGGGGGATGTGGATGTGACTGGCAGTGCTATATCTTGAAGCTGTATTGCCCAGTGTTGCTGAGACTGTCATCATTCAATGTAATTTTATTTAAACTGCTTGTTTTCAGTCCTGGGCTTCATCATCAGCCTTCACAGGGCTTGCATCTCAGAGTTTAGAATACTTTTTATTCAATTTCTTCCTAGATTGAACTACCAGATTTAGGCAAAGGACAACAAAATAGAGATTGCCTAGTAAAATTTGAATTTCAGATAAACAAGGAATGCTTTTTTAGTGTAAGTATGTTCCCTGCAAATCTGAAAGTCAAATTTAACTGGGCCTCTTTTATTTTATTTGGCAACCCCATCCACATCATTAGACAAGAGGAATAGTAACCTGGCTGCATCAGTGTGTGAGGTGGCAGGGGTATGGGGGAGCCCATAGGTGTGTGTGTGTGTGTGTTTAATCAGCTTTGACTCTTCCATCATCAGCCTTTCTACTCAGCCCTACCCCTCCTGATATCTGGTGCTTCCAAGTCCTCAGTCTTCTCTTGAGATTCTGGAAGGCAGTTTGGTTTCCTCTCCGTGACATGGCCCTCTACAGACTTCTGGCATTCAGATTCCTCTGTGTGGCTATCACATTTGATTTCCTCTAAGTTGGGTTCTATTATATGATGTACCATCTATTATCTAATGAATAATGAAGAGGAGGAAAACGCTGCCAGTTACGACTGCAAGATATCACCAATCTTAAGAGTCATCTTCCTTTCAGAAACGTTAAAATATGAAAAAGATGCATGTTTTAGAATGAATAAAACATGGTAATTCTCCCAGTGTTTCTCAGTCTCCCCCAAACGAGTTAACATCTCTTATTTATTGTTACCTCTTCTCCTATCTTGTTCGTCCTCATAGATTCGTATCTTTTTTGAAATTCCATTTTTTCTCATTTTAGAGGAATTTCAGGGGGATTGCAGAGATTTACACCTGTGTTTATTCTTCCTGTTCCTCTAGTCTTGTTTGATTCACTGGAAATTTTAGAGAAATCTGTTGCTTGGCATGAAGAGACACAAGCTCTGGCTGTGTGTTTCCTTCCATTCTTACCAGATGTTTTGGCAGCCTGGTGGAATGGATGGTGAACCAAGAGCCCCTGGGCCTAGCAGACTCCAGCCTCACCCCACCATTGCCAAGCCCTCTGCCAGAGAACACAGCTAGCCACAGCTGTCACAGCCCAGAGAATAATTTATTCCCAGCGCTCTCTGCTGTGATGCTATAACTATTTCAGGCAGAACAGAACTTGTGAGACATGAGCGGCTCATTTCAAAGGGCAAGAGGTCAGACAATAAGCCCCCATGCTAAGTCAAACAGTGGGAAGGGCAGGAGCCATTTATCTTGCTTTATTCTGTACACTTTTCAGAATCATTCATGACTGTTTTTTCTTTCTTTCTTTCATTTAACTATATGCCAGTGACTGTTGTGGGCACAGTAGTGACCCAAACAGGTAACAGTCACCACTCTCATGAAGCTCGTATTTGGGAGGAGGAGTGGCAGAGAATAAGAGTAAACTAAGCGATATGTTAGAAAGTGATCAGTGCTATGGGGAAAGGAGCATACAAGGAGAGTGACCAGGTAGAGGGACAGGGGTACAGGGTGGTTGCCATTTTAAGTTGGGAGTTCTGGAAAATTCTCACCCAATAGGGGACCTCAAGGGAAAGTTCTGAAGCCAGGCTATTATCTGGGATGTGGAGGTAGTATTCCAGGCAGGTAAAACAGCAAATACAACTACATGGAGGCAGGAGTGTGCTTGAAGTTTCAAGAAAAGCTTGGAGGCTGCTGTGGTTGGATGGAGTAAGCAAGAAGGAGAGCCACAGGAGGTGGGAGAGGGGGCATCCCAATCAATGGGCTTTGTCATCATTGTAATATTATCTTCCAGGCTTCTACTTGATTTGACCTGAGAAGCCTCATGTCCTTACCCCCACATTCCTTGCTTCTCAAATGAAGAGCCCTGGGCAGACAAAGAATGTGATCTAAACTGTATTTTCTCAGTATCTTATGTAGGTCAGTGAACTTTCTCTCATTTTTAAAAATTCCTCCTCATTTCTAGTTTCCTTTGAAAAACCCAGTCTGAAGTCATACCTGCTTTTGCCTGAGATCATCCCTTTCAAGCCAAATCCACTTCTTCCCTCAGCCATGACTCCAATGTTGGGATCTAAATTTGTACTCCTCCATTACCTCAAGGATTAAAACTAATACAAAGCTACTATAGTGTTCTTACAGTTTAATTTTTAACTCAGGGATTTAATCTGACAAATTATCCTTTCTCTCACTTGTGGTAACTGAAATTCACCAACTTTCCCTTGAACTAAGGGGTAAGTTTATAAAATACTTCTTTAGGGAGGAGTGAGATATTAGTTCCTGGGGTGCAGTTATTAACAGCAAATCTAATGTAATCATCTAGCAATTGCCAAGTATAACCTCACCACTCAGAGAAATTTATCAGTATGTGCAGACTATGTCCTTTAACAGCATTGCTGTTATAATAAGAGAACATTTTAGAGCTCTCTCAAGGTCAAAAGAGAGCTCAAAGAATCCCTTTTGATCACATTCATTCAAGGCTAGAGTCATAAAACAAAAGACTGATTTTAAAAAAAGCCTTACTATCATTTGTTCTTAAGAAGTATCAAAGGATCTAACTTAATCATTTCGTGTTATTAAGTAGAAATTAGGTTTCCATGGCGGCAGTGGCTTTAGACTTGGCAGGATTCTGATCCTTATTTGCTAGCGTTTTTCCTCTATAGAAACAGACTGATAATAATAATACTTGTTTCTTCATTTCCAAAGATGCAGAATCCTGAAGTTTAGGACTTGCCTATTTGCCTAATGGGCAAATTGGGTGATGGACTCTCAGATTCAGGTGCTTCTGGAATGGAACTATCTTCTGGTTGAGGAGACATGAGACAAAATGAAATGAACACACTGCTCAGATTTATTATTGACATATAAGGAGTCTGGAATTGTAATTCTAAAGCTCTGAGGGTTTTGATTGGTTCACCTGCTCTGTGACAGTGGACACTTTTTTCTCTCCCTGGGTCTGAGTTGGTTTTCTCATCTGTTGAGTAGGGGTGATATCTCTACCACAAGGATTAAATGACTAGATTCATTCATTTTTCCAGCAGAAGCAGCAAACTTAGAAGGCATTCAATAAATACAAGTGTCCTTCTGTTCTCTTTCTGTATAAAAATACTTGCCTGGACTCTTGTAGGTAAGATCAAATGAACCATATATCCAAATGTGTTTCCAAAAAAGATAACATCATTGACTGCTTTGTATTTGCTGACCTACCCAATACATAGACATGACTCATTATCCTCTGGGTGGGAAAAAGAATGGGATTTTTACTTCCCCATTTGATCTTTACCTACTATGGCTCTCCTTTCCAAAGCGAGAGTTACACTTCAGAATCCCTTGTATGCCTACATTGCATTGCAGCATTGCAGATCTGAGCCTCAAGCTGTGTCCTCCTCATAATTGCCATGACTTCCAGAGGATCCTGCTGGTTGCTACAGAGAAATGATCGTGTTCATGCTGGTGCCCACTTCATTCTGGAGCACATGGAAGGATGCTGCCAAGTTAGAAACAGGGCATACTAGAGCTATGACCAACCAAGCGTCATCTCACATTTGCCTCCACCAACCTGCCACAGGGGTTGGAATGAATGAACTTGATTTGGGGTAGTACAACCACCCAGTTCAGATTGTAGATTGGGTGGCCCCCTCTGAGAGAGAAAAGCAGGGAATCTAGAGCTTCAAGTATGAATAGGAACATATAAACCATTGAATATTTTCCTTTACAATATTGTATAGATTGAGTTTTTATTTATATTTTGTAGAGTAACTGCCAGTTGTTTCCTTCCTTCGTTCCTTCATTCCCTCCTTTCTCCCTTCCTCCCTTCCTTTATTCCATTTCTTAAGCAAATAATGAGAACCTGAAACATGCCCATCATTGTACCAAGTATTGGGGAATGGCATAAATATTGCAGAAAACTCCTTTGTCTGAAGTAATTTCTAATAGCTGTGAATTTCTGAAAATGTAGTAAGCTTTTTCAGAAAGGAGGAAGCTGGGCCCAGAACTAAGTACCAAAGTCCAGCCTCTATGTTTAGTCATAAAATCTCAGGGCTAGGAGGAATATTGTCCAACTCCTCATTCAATCCTTCTGTGCTACCTCAAGTGCTCATTCTTCTCTTGCACACATCTATGGGTGAGATACTCCTCTAAAAGCTGTTACACTTTTAGAAATAGTTTCCAGAAAGTATCTCTTTTGCTTGAGCTGAACCCAAGTCCATCTTATAATACCATTCAGTTCTCCTTTCTGGGACAATATGGAACAAATTTGCTGTAATTTATGATTTTCATCTATCTTTCTATTTGAAGACAGGTTTCCCTTCCGTAGTGAATCTTAGCTTTTGATGTTGAACATCTCCTTTATCATTGGTTCTTTAATCCCTGGTCCTTTGCCTTGACTTGAAATTCTTCCACCTTCCTAGTCACTTTCTTTCTTTCTTTTTTTTTTTAAAGATTTTATTTATTTATTTGACACAGAGAGAGAGATTACAAGTAGGCAGAGAGGCAGGCAGAGAGACAGGGAGAGGAGGAAGCAGTCTCCCTGCTGAGCAGAGAGCCTGATGCGGGCCTCGATCCCAGGACGCTGAGACCATGACCTGAGTCGAAAGCAGAGGCTTTAACCCACTGAGCCACCCAGGCGCCCCCTAGTCACTTTCTGAGGTCAGCCTTTTTCTCTTCTGACTAGTAGGTAGACAAAGGAAGCTGCTAGAATTTAAATCAATCATTCATCCTCCTTGTTAATGTTTCTGGAGGATTCCTAGAGAACACTGCTAGGTTATGGCAAGAAAGAACATTTGGGGGATTTCTCTAGATTGTATTTATTTATACTATCCCAAATATCATGGGATCTTGGAGCTGCAAGAAACCTCAGAGATAATACACCCCCAACACACTCATTTTGCAAGAGGGTAACATGCCCAGAGAGAGGAAGTGCCTTGCCTGGACCAACACAGACAACAGAGATGATGGTGGCAAAATTGGGACTCAAATCCCCAACCCATGTCCCCTGATTGCCAGTTTTTTACTTTTTCCATTGAGACACACTGCTCTACCCACTTGGAACCAGGTTCTAGCTGGGGAAACACCTTCCCTAGTAAGTTTGACCAAATAATAGTTCTTGCTAATGGGGTTTTATCTCCATAAAGTACACAACTTCCACAAGGATGCACATGGAACATTGTGGAGGAGGGTGGCTTCTTAGATCAGCCCTACTGTCCCCAGGGTTCTATAGAGAGATGAGGCAGCTGAATCCCCTCTGCATCTCTCACTTCCATGGAGCAAAGGTTGACAAACTATAGCCCTCAGGCCAAAAATAACATATGACCTCTCTTCTTTTAAATAAAGTTTTATTGGAACATAGCCATACCTACTCATTGACGTAATATCTATGGCTGCTTTTGCTTTATAATAGCAGAGTTGAGTAGTTGTCACAGAGACCATATAGTCTGCAAAGCAGAAAGTTTCCACTACCTGCCCCTTAGCAGGAGTAGTTTGTTGATCACTGCTGTGGAGAGTTTGGAATTCCAGCAGTGGCTCTAATCACAGTACTTGCATTTTCGTTGATCCACCTGTGCAGCCTCTTTGCTTGACTCTATCAAGAAAAAAAAAAAAGATAGACCTGGTAAGACTGATTTAATTGCATTGTTTGTTTGTTTGTTTATTTAAAAAATTTATTTATTTTAGAGAGGGGGAGGGAGATAGAATATCTAGCAGACTCCCTGCTGAGCGAGGAGCCAGACATAGGGCTCAGTCCCAGGACCCTGAGATCCTGACATGAGCCAAAATCAAAAGTCAGAAACTTAACTGACTGAGCCATCCAGGCACCCCTAATTGCATTATTTAAATCTGTGACAGAGTAAAACAGGCCACAAAATCCCGTTCAGGCAAGAAGGATATATACACTATGATATAATTTATGTACATAATAAAGAACTAGTAATCAACACTGTGTAATATGTATACTTAGTAAAAGTACACAGATTTTCACAGAAAAGAATATTATGAACTTTAGAGCTGTGGTTCCCTATAGGTGTATATGTATAGATAGGAGAGGACGGGGTTAGGCTTGTTTATAATTTTTAATTAAAAACAAAAGAGAGTTTTGAATAAAATATAGTGAAATATTAATGTTGGTTATATATGGCTTTGGATATTTGGGAATGCCATATTATTTTCTATATTTATTTTATATATTTACAATTAAAAGTAAAAACACAAAGGGCAGGCAGGGAGTCACTGGCTAAGTCACTTAGCTTCTGTGAGTTTTAGAGAAAAACTTTAGTTAGGAGGTTTTCCAAAGTCTTTGATAATGTCTGTATTCCTCCTTAAGGAATATGGGGAGACAGGCTTCACACCCACAGAGAAAAAAATCTCATTAAGAAACGTTCTGTTTGTGTGTATGCATATTTAATGCTCATATTTCAAATACACACCCAAGTACATACTCTCGTTAAATGACTCAATACAGAGTGTGGAATTTCACTCCCATTCCTCAACCTTAATAGTCAAATAATTAGTCAATAGTACAGACTACTCAGTGCATATGCTTTTGTCTCCTTTTATACATTTACAAACAAATGAACATACTTTTTCTTTAATCCCTAAAAACAGTCTCATACTGTATGAATTGTTCTAAGACCTGTATTTTTCTTGAAGATGTTTCTAATTCAGAACATAGAAGTCTGCCTGTTTCTATATGATGATTTGATAGCATTTCACAACATGCATATATTATATATAACCCCTTCTCTGCATGAACCATTCTATAATACATGTTATTTTCATCCTTCTGTATGTACCAGCATTTTGCCTTCCAGTGGTCAGGTAGAGTTACTCAGTTTGGGAATCTATTTATAAAGAGTGAAGAAATTTCTTAATTCAAACTTAAAGAAAACTTGTCCATAGCACTGGACCTATATTCTATACTGTGTGCTCTATAGACATCTATGTATGCACAATAAGCTGTTTATGGTAAACTAGTGAGCTGGAATAGCAGTCGTTCCTTTCTTAACTATCCATTTGTATTAACTAATGTGATTAATTTTGTAAATTATTTTTCATACATTTATTTAATCAAGTCTGGCTTTCCATGCTTTGCCAGTGGTGGATATATGATTTTGTCTTATTATATCTCATTTTTGATTGTGATATTTGAAAACTCCTTTCATGGAAGATCATGTCCTGCTGAGAGCCAGAAAAAAAAAGAAAAGAAAAAGAAAAAAGAATCCTTCTTCACTGTATGGGACTAGAACACATTTGTATCAGAATTAAAAGCTCTGGGATGTCTGAGTGGCCCAGATGGTTAACCATCTGCCTTCAGCTCAGGTCATGATCCCTGGGCCCTGAGATGGAGCCCTGTGTCCTTCAGGCTCCCTGCTCAGCGGCGAGCCAGCTTCTCCCTCTGCATGCCTCTACCCTGCTTGTGCTCTCCCTCTCTCTCTCTCTCTCTCACACACACACACAAATAAATAAATAAAAATATTAAAGAAAAAAAAAGTTATCAGGGATGAAGCCTCTGAAATATATTGCTATTTCATCACTTCGCACCTGACACTGTGTTGGTTACATAGCCAGAGGCAGTCGATGTTGGATATATATAATTACAAAACACCTTCTCTGTATTTGCAAGATTTCCTTGTTTTTAGAAGACACTCAAAATCCATCTTAATCACTTTTCTTTTTCCCAAGAGAGTGCAAAAAGTTTAATGCTTCTAGCAAGTGTATCTGGAAAAAAGTTATTTCAAAATAATGATGCCAGTACTTCCTCACAGGGATAGGTGTGACTTTTTTGAATCTTTTTTGTGGTCGAGGTATGATTGAAGAAAAGTCAAGAAATTCACAGTTAAATCAGATAGAAAGGCCAGAAGCTATTCCCTTTTCTTTGCAAAGTGAAGCTCCAAGGGTATGAATTTAAAAACAAACGATCTTTCCCAAATTAATTGAGAATGAGGCTGGATTTAGCCCAGTTGTGGTTGCCTAGCAACTGAGCTACATATTGGAAAGAGGATGAGGGTACTTTAGCCCCTGGGTACCACTTAAGGCACTCAGTTTCCTTGAAGGATGTGAAAAAAACTTTGTTCTTTTGGAAGTTTCTACTTAAAGATGCCTATGATCCATACCATATACCTTTCACCTTTTAAATAAGTTTTAACATTGTAAGACAGCTTAATTGTCACTTCTTCCATGAAGTTTTTCCTGACCATCTCCATATCTACTTCCTCTGTGCTCCCCTCATCCTATGCATTTCATTATCTTTGCACTCATCATCCTAGAATCACTAACTTGTTCATTTATCTTTCTTGTGTGTCTGCCCAACCTGATTGTAATTAGGCACTGTCTCTTGTTTTCCTTTTTATCTCCCATGTATAATGCCATGTCTCATAGTCTGTAGATCTCTTGACATTATTTGTTGAATGGATGGATGGATAAAGAAATGAATGCATGAATAAATTAAAAAGAGTTAATCAGGCTTCAATGAAGAATCACTCCCTTCATGAGCAGATGTATCAAGGACTGTATATGTAAATGTAATGGAATAACTCTAGTATATACTGTTGGAACAGACTTTGTAATAACCCTGTTTCAAGCCAGTGTTGTAAAGAGTTTGTTTGAATTAAGTTACCTTCCCTCTTTCTTCTGTTCTCTGCCCTTCAGGGTGCCTAAGCTGTTGTGACTGGTTCTTTTTTGTTGTGTTGTTGTTGTTATTGTGGTGGTGGTGGTGGTGGTGGTGGTGGTGGTGGTGACTGGTTCTTAAAGTGAGTTCAAATTATCTGGCAATTGGCCCCAACTTCCCATCCCAAAGAAGAGAGGTCTTTCTGATTCTGCTTGCTTGTTGGACTTTGCCTGTGGCTTATTCCTCTGTTTATTACTCAACTGCTACTTCTTTCATTTTAGTGTGAAGTATTCTTCATCTCAGGTTGGCACAGGGAATTTTTCTTGGGGAAAGTCTGGATTCCATGTGGCTGTTAACATGTTTAGTTATGACTGTAATAACACTAGAATTCCCCTGGATAATCCTTAAAAAGGACATTATACATTGGGCTGTTTCCTGAGGTAGGGAACTGTAAAGGGAACACATTTCTCATATCCAGGTCTTCACATGCAAGGTATTAGAAGGACTCTGTTTTATCAGGGTTATTGCAGGAATCAGATGGCCCACAAATTGTGTATTTTGAAGACTGTTTTAGAAAGGGACTGTTTACAAGGACTTGGTCAGGGCAAAGAGAAATCAAGAGAGATTGGGTACTACTCTAGGACTAGAAATAGGATCATCTGAATGGGAAATGGGAAAGAATGGCTCTCAAAACTCTAAAGAAAAAAAGTCAGAGGAGATGAGAACTATGTGGAGAGGGTTGCCTGGGAAGAGCAGTACCCTTCGTTCAAGTTCATGGAGACCGCAGAGAGGCACCCTGGGGAATAAATGCCTTGAACTTTCTTCTCTTCTTCTAGTCTCTCACTGATGCACTCCAATAGCTAAACCCAACTGGAAAACCAGAGGGCAAAGAAGCTTGAAAAAGTGGCCAAGGCCAGCCAGCCTCTTGGGACACAGGGTGCAAATTGGAGGGCAGATCTGAAAGGGCAAGCGGAAGATGCTTAGCACAACCACCCAGAAGGAATGCAGACATAACAGGCCCTGTGCGTGGAGGCCATGTTGTGTATAGCTCCACTCCAAAATAATTTAGGGGGTAATATTTTAACATTTCCTTATGGATCTTCAACTGCTTCTGTAAACATTTCTTTATCTTATTCCTCATTAGCCTTAGCCCCTCACTAATTTGCTCGTTTAAAATCTGTAATACTCTCTAAAAACAAGCACAGATTTTCCTTGTCTTACTCTTACCTCCAGGATGAAGTCCATCTTTAATGTGGCATTTGAGAATGTTTAAATACTGGTTCCAACTTTTCGCTGTCTGGTAGCTCTTACTCATCTTTCAAGACTTACTAACCTGAAGCTTGACTAGATGCAAGTGGGATAAAGCTATATTACACTAGTTTAGGCAAGGAATGGAATTTACTAGACAGATTACTTCCCAAGAAGGGCAGGTCTCTGATCAGCTTCTGGGATTTGAACACTGAGGAATGGGGACAGTTTCTTACTAGAATACCGCCACCAGTGTGACTTAGCTTCCAATTCCTATTCTCTATGTGTTTCAGGTCAGGTTCTCCAGACAGTCTGATTGGCCCAACTCTGTTCAGATGCACACTGCTGATCTAATGGTCAAGGGGTGCCTGGGTGGTGTAGTTAAGTGTCCCACTCTTGACTTCGGGTCACGTCATGATCTCAGGGTCCTGGGATTTAGCCTATATTGGGCTCCACACTCAGCACAGAGTCTGCTTGGGACTCTCTCTCTCCATCTCCCTCTGTCCCTGCCCTCCCATTTGCTCACTTGCTCTCTCTCTCCAATAAATAAATAAATCGTTTTAAAAAATTAGGTATGATCAATAGATATACAAAATAGCCATGTTGTCTCTAGGAATTTATTGGTGGATAGTGGTGACGGAACAGTTAATAACTGGAGAAGAGATAACAGATTATAAATTGGAGAGACACTTTAAAAGGTTATCTAGTATAAAGACCTAACTTAATTCAGATTTTTAAAAAGATTTATTCATTTATTTTAGAGAGAGAGAGAGAGAGCATCAAGTAGGAGGAGGGACAGAGGGAGAGGGAAAGAGAGAGGGAGAGAAACAGACTCCCTGCTGAGCGTGGAGACTGACACTGGGCTCAGTCTCAGAACCTTTAGATCATGACCTGAGCCAAAATCCAGAGTCTGACACTTAATCAACTTAGCCACCCAGGCAAAATTTTTTTTTTAAAGATTTTATTTATTTATTTGACAGAGAGAGAGAGAGAGATCACAAGTAGGCAGAGAGGCAGGCAGAGAGAGAGAGGAGGAAGCAGGCTCCCCGCTGAGTAGGGAGCCCGATGTGGGGCTCAGTCCCAGGACCCTGAGATCATGACCTGAGCTGAAATGCAGAGCCTTTAACCCATTGAGCCACCCAGGCTCCCCCAAGCACACTTTTTGTGATCTTTTTAAATGAAGTCTTTTCAGATTTCTCTAAAGCCTTGTATATCTTTGTAACAATATAATTATTTTTCTAAATATTTTTCAGTTGCTCCCCTAAGATGTTGAATGCAAAGAAAGTAACCATATCTTATTCATCTTTGTATGCCCAGTACTTAATACAATGAACAGAGAGGCACTCATTACTTTTGGTTAAGCATTGAGTGAACATTGTTGTAGAAAGTAATGGACATTGGGAATCACAAGGCCATTGCTGAGTTACTTCCTCGATTTACTAGATCTTTTAAATTAAGCCAATCTTTAAATTATTTTAGCTCTGTTTTTTTTTCTTTCCACTAATAATCACATCTTAGAGTAATGAGGACCAAATGGGATACTTATGAAGCAATAACCCATAAATGAAGGCTTTAATCAGTTGAGAGACTGCATACTGTTGGAGTCAGACAGACCTGGTTTTAAATCATTCTTTTGCCTCTTGTGTGACATTAAGCAGGTCACTTAATCTTTCTGGGTCTCTGTAAGATCAAAGATAATAATACCTAACTTCGTAAAGTTATGATGAAGATTAAACTTGATAATCCATATATTATGCTTGGTGCTTGGTGATTGTTCATATATGTTACTTGTTCCTATCAAGGCCAAATCCTAGGCAACACAGAAAAGGAGATGAAGTCTGATTGTATGTTCTTTTTCGCTGCCACGTGCTTTACCTCCACACTTACTGCCTGGCTATGATGTTGTCTTTCATTTAATCATCTGAAATGAGCTTCCCCTTAAATAATTCAACTGGGGTGTTTTCTAGCTCTCCCCTCCACTTTATCAACATGGACTCCCCTAATGGGTCTTTTCTACCTTTAATCATTCAGGGACTAAAGTGAACCCATAATCAATCCCTGATAATATTGTAAGGGATTCTTATGAATTCACGTCATCTCTCAAACAACTGTCATGTGTGTTTTTCTGGGCACATTTGACAGATTCAAAGTAAACTGAACAGAATGGCTTCTGTGGAGAGATGTGCCAACATTGGGCTTGGCTGGTGGGTGGGAGATCTGGGGGCACGTGTGCCTCTCAGCCTTTCACACATTATAATGGGGGAGACCCTTGCTGTACCTCAAAAAGCAATGAGCCTGCTGGAAAAAAAATTGCCTTTCAAACATTGTCTTCCTTCTCTAAAGAAAAGAAGATTTGGCATAATTGAATAGGTATGGAACAAAAAGTCAGGATGTCTTCTTTTAAGTGGCAGTACTATCTACCATCACTATAAGGATCATTCCCACTCTCAGTGACTTTCCATCTGTGAAATGGGGCTAATCTCCATCCCATTTTTCTTACAGGACAATTTTGGAAACCAAAGAAACAGCATATATGCAAAATTTTATGGAGATCCTTGAAAATCAGGGATATGTTTCTAAAAGTCTCCATTTAATGCAGCTCAAAGCTTAGAAAGGCATTTTCAGTCTCTAAAAAATAAGTCCTTCTATATTTAAAAGCTACCTCAAAAACTGTTCTGGACTTTTAATAATATTGAAGAAAAAAAGGGCTTACTTCTAGATGTTAAAGAAGTAATATGTTTTTACATGTATGTTTTCTATAAATTCATTTATATCTGAAGTACTTAACACAAAATGCAACTGATAAACTATCATTCTATTCTAAACTATCCATTTTTTACAACCTGCCACAATTTTCTAAAATGTATTTTATAGACTCTGATACTAAACAACATGGAGGTTTATATTTCAGATGCATTTATACAAATACTGTAGTAAAATTACTTGAGAGTGATTTCTTACCTCTTTGCATTAAAGGACCAAAATAGCACTGAGAACTCTTTTATTTATGATTAAAAACTTTGTTGACCTTTCTGCGTCAGCTGGTTTGTCAGTCAACTAAAGCTCTTTGCGTTTGCCAGGTTACAACTGATGGATCCCCTGGCTTTTCTATCTGTGCGGGGAAGGAATTTAAAACTAGAAGAAACAAAGTACTTAAACATTCTAGAGATTTACTTCATGACTTCCTGTAATTAAAGTCAATTCCTTATTAAAGAGGGACTCATATTTCCAATCCTGTATCTTTTCTCTCAGAGCACTCACACTATTGTTTCCGCGACTGCAAATATTAGATGGGTTTCAAATTATTGCCTTGTCATTATTTTTTGGTCATTCTTTCATATGAATACCTAATTCAGAATCTCTCTGCATGTTAATATCCTGATTTGTAGGGATGATCAGTGGTCATAGGGTTATTCTGAGAACTCAATGAGTTAAGAAGTAAAGGAGTTAAAATCTCCCTGGCACTGAGTAAAATCTCAATCTGTGTTCCCCTCACTGTGGTCGTTGCTGAAAGTGTTTCTGTCGCTGTTGCCTTTGGTCCTCCAGGACCTTCTTGAATCATATTCTTGCAAGAACATGAAGATGAATGGGCTACTTTTGTTTCTTGTGCTCTGGTAGAATCCAGAAAGGTTAGTCCAACTAGTAGGATGATCTCTGAGGAGATAAATATGAGATTTTATTTCAGAAGCTTCAGTATTTGAGAGCCTTTCCCTTGGGAGCAGAATATGAGTATTTGGAGTACTCCAAAGTAGAATAATGAATATTTGCTTTTCCTTTCATTTCTTACAATTTTCCTGACCCAGAAGCAGTAGTGGATTCTTCTGTCATTCTGATATTCCCTAGCTATTCTTATGGGCACCTTGCCTGATTCAGTTATGCTTTATAAATTTTAAAATACAATTGGAGTCTCCATACTACTTTATCTCAGAGTCTGAGAAATGTAAAAATGAAAAATATATTGGAAGCCTGTATTAGTTAAGATTAAATTCAGCTACATATGAAAGGAGCTCAAATAGCAGCAGCTTAACTAAGAAAGATAATTTTTCCCCCTCACATAAAAAATGAGCTGTGGTTGACAGCCCAGGCCTGGGAGGGTAGCTCCACATTAATCAATGACCCAGGTGTATTCTCCATTTCTGCTCCTCCATCCTTAGTGTGACTTCTGTCCTTAAGATTGCCTTACTGTTGTGAGATGGCCATTGCATCTCCAGCCATCATGTTAATGTTCTAGGCAGCAGAGTGGAGGAAAGGAGAGGAGCAAAGGTATTTATTCTCATAGAGTGAGCACCATTTAAAAAGCTTTGTGAGAAGCTGTACACTGCAACTTTTACCTACTATGTCAGGGGAAGATGGGAAATATAGGTTTTATCCAGAACTTGTCAAAAATCATTTATAATTTGGGGGTGTATCTTTACCATCTCCGTAAGCTGACCAGGTCCTAGCTATACTTGCCATTGTATTCCATAGTGGTGGGCATAGGCTACAGAGTCAGACCAATCTGGGTTTAGATCTTGATCTACCTCTTACTCTTTGGATGTCCTTGGGGAAATCAGGGAATTTCTTTGACCCTTAAGTTTATCATCTACCAATTGGAGATAATAATAGAGCTTACTTTATAAGGAGTGAAAGAGATGACATATGTATATGAGTCTTTATCCAAGTAATAATTTTTAAATGAGTACCAACAATTTTATTTATTTCACTGTCCCTTATAGGTCAGACATTGTACCAGCTTAGACAAATGTCATATCTTATCTTCACAACAAGTGAAGTATTTTACAAATGAATGAATCAGAAACTCAAAAAGGCCAAGTAACTAGATCAAGGTTATACAAAATGAAATATAATCCTTCCCTCCCAATTAAGGAAGGAAAAAAAAAAAAAGCCCAGATCTTTCCAACTCTAACAGTTGTGATTTTTTTCTTCCAGGTTAGATTGTTCTTTTTAGATCCAGGTACACACAGTACCTATAGGTTTATGTAATAACAAGCTGGGTTCTAATAGCATTTTATTTTACTGATTGTATTCATTTGGCGAACGTCAGAAGTTGCCAGAGATTGTAGATTGGGGTTTTAAGCCCAGACTCTGGATTTATTGTGTCCTGAGAAAAAAATGGGACCCTGCTATAGAAGAAAAATAGAGATTTTCTGCCTAAGACATTGTTTCAAAGTCTCCATGTTTCTAGTTCTTTGTCACCAAGATACATATATAGACTTTGAATGAAATAATCAGGTTGGAGAGCCAGATCCTATTGTTCTTTGTCTTCTGATGTCAGTTCAATTTGTAAAATTGAAATGGGGCATTTGCTGTGCTAGTTAGAAGGTTGAGCTGGACTAATATGATACATCCCTAGAGGATGTATACCATGCCCATATTACTTGCCTATAGTAAAAGTTGCCATGACAGAGAAAGTCAAGGATGCGATCAGTGCACTAGAAGGTGCAACTGAATTCACACATGGAAGTCAGAGCAGGAAAAACATTTTCTAAGCTGAGGCCTAAAGGATAGATCAGGATTTACGAAAGGAAGAGAAGCTGGAAGAGTATTCCAAACAGGAGAGACAGCATGTGACTTTGACCCTGGGCTCTGATTTTTGGACATCTATTCTTTGATTATTCCTACCCTTACCTTTTAACTTTTGCTTTGACTCTGCCTGCTCTGGCTTTCAGCCTTGCCATCTGAAAGGCCATTGGGAAACATAGATACCACCACCTTAAACAACATGGCACTGGGATTATGTCCTCATAAAGCCAATGTTAACAAACCATTCTGCAGAATTGTTCTAAAACAGACATGGCAACTGGGCTTCATTTCCTGTGCCAATGCTAATAGTTTATGGTAGCAGCCTGGACAGATCAAAAGGATACTGAGGATTAGTGGAAAGAGTCCCATGATTAATTAGTGATGCTTCCCTGGGTTCAGAAAGAGAGTTCTGATGCACAGGAATTCGCATCTTGGGTCCAAAACTCTCTTTCCCCTTTTCCACTGTGTTTGAATGGAACTAGGAAAAATGTCATAGAAGAAGCAGGGTACAGGCCAGAAAGGACAGATGATAATACCTCCTGTCTCTTGCCTGTAGCATTTCTAACCTCAGCATACAAAATTTGGCTTTCAATAATAACGAAAAGCTGGCTTCAAGTTTCCTGGGTCATCTTGGTGGTCCCTACATTTGCAAGTCCCTTCAGATACCCAGATGCTGCTCCTAACATACCTGCCAACAATAAAATGCCTAATGTAAGGGGCTGCGCCAAACAGGTATGCCTGGGGAGAGGCAGGAATATGTCTGTGGTCACAGACTTGAGTTTGCTATTGGCCTGCATGGACTTGAGCCTATGACCTCATCCTCATAAATGTTTCCTGCTATTCTATAAGTAACAAGCCACAGACAACAGTCTACTTTGCAAAAATTTTAAAAATGATTACTCTAGATACAAGGAGCAGCAAGATGGCGGAGGAGTAGGAGACCGATTATCATCAGGTCCCAGGAATTCACCCAGAGAGCGATCAAACCATTCTGAACACCTACAGATTCTACCGGAGATCGAAGAGAAGAAGAGCAGCAAGTCTAGGAACAGAAAATCGACCACTTTCTGGAAGGTAGGACGTGCAGAGAAGTGAATCTGCAGCGACGGGAAGATAGACCCCGGGGGGAGGGGCCGGCTGCCGGCAAGGGAGCGAGCAGCGGAGCACAGACTCGGAACTGTGAGAAGTCGGCTCCACTGAGGGACGTCACCCCAGAGACCAAGCGGGGGGTGAAGCCCCTGCAGGGACAGTGTGGTCTCAGGACCCACGGGGACACAAAAAGACCAGGGGTGTCTGAGCGCTACCGAGCTCCCAGGTCTCAGAGAGAAGCCGGCGGGAGAGACGGAGCTGAGCTGAGGTGTCTCTCAGCTCGGGGTTACCTTGGGCTGGGATCTGAAGCTCAGCCGGGCCACTGATCTGTGAGCGGGGACCCCACGGGCGGCAGACCTGGAGAGACTCACCTCCCTCCTCCTGGAGCAGCAGTGCGGGAGCGGCTGCAGAATCTGCCGGGTTTGGAGATTCTAAACGGTGCTGCGCCAGAGATAGAGACACTCAGTCACAGGCCGGGTGAGCTCGGAGTGCGGCTGGAGACCAGGAGACGGGAGGGACTGCTTTTCTCTGAGGCGGGCTGAGGGCTGAGGCCCCAGGCTCTCGGCTCCTCCGGGTCGGAGACTGGGAGCCGCCATTTTCAGTCCCGTCCTCCAACGAGGTACGGAAAGCGTTCAGGGAACAAAAGCTCCTGAGAGCGAACCCGAGCTGATTACTTAGCCTGGCCCCTGGCGAGGGCGGTGGGAATCCGCCTCGGGCAGAGACACTTGAGAATCATAGCAACAGGCCCCTCCCCCAGAAGACCAAGAGAAACAAACAAACAAACCATCCAGTCAAAGTCAAGTTCAAGACGGCTAAGCGTTGCGGAACCCCAGAACTACGGAAAAGCAACGGAGACAATTCATGGCTTTTTCCCCATGATTCTTCAGTCGTTCAAAGTTCATTGATTTTTTTTTCTCTTTGAAATTTTTTCTTACTTTTTTCTTTTAAAATTTTTCCCTTTTCCTATTTTAACGTTCTTAACTCTTATATCGTATCAACACTTTTTATTCTCTTTTTTTAAAATTTTCATTGTTATAATCATATTTTATCCCTTCATTGTTTTTAACCTTATTTTTTTGGATACTTATAGGGTCTGTTCAATTCACCAATCTAATAGAGATAGATAGAGATAGAGATAGATATAGATATGGAGTCATAGACATAGATATAGAAACAGAAATAGATAATATAGATACAGGATTTTGTTTTATTCATTTTTGTTTAGTTTTTGTATGATTTTGTGTTTTTGGGTTTTTGTTTGTTTGTTTGTTTGTTAGTTTTTGGATTTGGTTTTTTTTTTTTTTTTGTTTTTTTTTTTTTGTTTTGTTTTGTTTTTTTTTTTTTTGTTTGTTTGTTTGTTTTGTTTTGTTTTGTTTTCCTCTTACTTTTCTACCCAGTTCCAGGTCTCTTCTGAGTAGGTTAGTGTATATTTCTCTGGGGTCATCGCTACCCCTTAGTATTTAGTTCTCTCATCCATCTATTCCTATCTGCATAAAATGACAAGGCGGAAAAAATCAACACAAAAAAAAGAACAAGAGCCAGTAATGACGGCTAGGGACCTAATCAATGCGGACATTAGTAATATGACAGAACCAGAGTTCAGAATGACGATTCTTAAGGTGCTGGCTGGGCTTGAAAAAAAAATGGAAGAAAATAGAGAAGCTGTCTCTAAAGAAATAAAAGACCTTTCTGGAGAAATAAAAGAACTAAAATCTAACCAAGCTGAAATCAAAAAAGCTATTAATGAGGTGCAATTGAAAATGGAGGCTCTTACTGCTAGGATAAATGAAGCCGAAGATAGAATTAGTGATTTAGAAGACAAAATGTCAGAGAAAAAAGAAGAGGATGAAAAGAGAGACAAACAACTACTGGACCATGAGGAGAGAATTCGAGAGATAAGTGATGCCATAAGACGAAACAATATTAGAATAATTGGGATCCCAGAAGAGGACGAGATTGAGAGAGGGCCAGAAGGTATATTGGAGCAGATCTTAATACAGAATTTCCCTAATCTGGCAAAGGGAACAAGCATCAAAATCCAGGAGGCACAGAGAAGCCCCCCCAAAATTAATAAAAATAGGTCCACACCCCGTCATCTAATAGTAAAACTTACAAGTCTTAGTGACAAAGAGAAAATCCTGAAAGCAGCTCGGGACAAGAGGTCTATAACATACAATGGTAGAAATATTAGATTGTCAGCAGACCTATCCACAGAGACCTGGCAGGCCAGAAAGAGCTGGCATGATGTATTCAGAGCACTAAATGAGAAAAATCTGCAGCCAAGAATACTATATCCAGCTAGGCTCTCACTGAAAATAGAAGGAGAGATAAAAATCTTCCAGGACAAACAAAAACTCAAGGAATTTGCAAACACCAAGCCAGCCCTACAGGAAATATTGAAAGGGGTCCTCTAAGCAAAGAGACCTTAAAGAAACATAGACCAGAAAGGAAGAAACACAATATACAGTAACAGTCACCTTACAGGCAATACAATGGCTCTAAATGTATATCTCTCAATAGTTACTCTGAATGTAAATGGACTAAATGCCCCAACTAAAAGACACAGGGTATCAGAATGGATAAAAAAACAAGACCCATCGATATGCTGTCTACAAGAAACTCATCTTACACGCAAAGACACCTCCAGATTTAAAGTGAGGGGATGGAAAACAATTTACCATGCCAATGGACAGCAAAAGAAAGCTGGAGTGGCAATCCTTATATCAGATAAACTAGACTTTAAGGCAAAGAATATCATAAGAGATGAAGAAGGACACTATATCATACTAAAAGGATCTGTCCAACAAGAAGATCTAACAATCATAAATATCTATGCCCCTAACATGGGAGCAGCCAATTATATAAACCAATTAATAACAAAATCAAAGAAACACATTGACAAGAATACAATATTAGTAGGGGACTTGAACACCCCCCTTACTGAAATGGACAGATCATCAAAGCAAAAGATCAACAAGGAAATAAAGGCTTTAAATGACACCCTGGACCAGTTGGACATCACAGATATATTCAGAACATTCCATCCCAAAACAACAGAATACACATTCTTCTCCAGTGCACATGGAACATTCTCCAGAATAGACCATATTCTGGGTCACAAATCAGGTCTCAACAGGTACCAAAAGATTGGGATCATTCCCTGCATATTTTCAGACCATAATGCTCTGAAACTAGAACTCAACCACAAAAGGAAAGTTGGAAAGACCTCAAATACATGGAGGCTGAAGAACACCCTACTCAAGAATGAATGGGTCAACCAGGAAATTAAAGAAGAATTAAAAAAATTCATGGAAACAAATGAAAATGAAAACACAACTGTTCAAAATCTTTGGGATACAGCAAAAGCAGTCCTAAGAGGAAAGTATATAGCAATACAAGCCTTTCTCAAGAAACAAGAAAGGTCTCAAGTACACAACCTAACTCTACACCTACAAAAGCTAGAGAAAGAACAGCAAAGAAAGGCTACACCCAGCAGGAGAAGAGAAATCATAAAGATCAGAGCAGAAATCAATGAAATAGAAACCAAAAGAACAGTGGAACAAATCAATGAAACTAGGAGCTGGTTCTTTGAAAGAATTAATAAGATTGATAAACCCCTGGCCAGACTTATCCAAAAGAAAAGAGAAAGGACTCAAATTAATAAAATCATGAATGAAAGAGGAGAGATCACAACCAACACCAAAGAAATACAAACAATTCTAAGAACATATTATGAGCAACTCTACACCAGCAAATTTGACAATCTGGAAGAAATGGATGCATTCTTAGAGAAATATAAACTACCAAAACTGAACCAGGAAGAAACTGAAGACCTGAATAGACCCATCACCAGTAAGGAGATTGAAGCAGTCATCAAAAATCTCCCAACGAACAAGAGCCCAGGGCCAGACGGCTTCCCAGGGGAATTCTACCAAACATTTAAAGAAGAATTAATACCTATTCTCCTGAAACTGTTCCAAAAAATAGAATTGGAAGGAAAACTTCCAAACTCCTTTTATGAGGCCAGCATTACCTTGATCCCCAAACCAGGCAAAGACCCCATCAAGAAGGAGAATTACAGACCAATATCTTTGATGAATACGGATGCAAAAATCCTCAACAAAATACTAGCCAATAGGATCCAGCAGCACATAAAAAGGATTATTCACCACGACCAAGTGGGATTTATTCCTGGGATGCAAGGTTGGTTTAACATTCGCAAATCAATCAATGTGATACAAGACATTAATAAAAGAAAGAACAAGAACCATATGATCCTCTCAATAGATGCTGAAAAAGCATTTGACAAAGTACAGCACCCTTTCTTAATCAAAACTCTTCATAGTGTAGGCATAGAGGGTACATACCTCAATATCATCAAAGCCATCTACGAAAAACCCACAGCGAATATCATTCTCAATGGAGAAAAACTGAGAGCTTTTCCCCTAAAGTCAGGAACACGGCAAGGCTGTCCACTATCACCACTGCTATTCAACATAGTACTAGAAGTCCTAGCCTCAGCAATCAGACAACAAAAAGAAATAAAAGGCATCCAAATCGGCAAGGAAGAGGTCAAACTCTCACTCTTTGCAGATGATATGATACTTTATGTGGAAAACCCAAAGGACTCCACTCCAAAACTGCTAGCACTCATACAGGAATTCAGTCAAGTGTCAGGATATAAAATCAATGCACAGAAATCAGTTGCATTTCTATATACCAACAACAAAACAGAAGAAAGAGAAATTAAAGAGTCAATCCCATTTACAATTGCACCCAAAACCATAAGATACCTAGGAATAAACCTAACCAAAGAGGCAAAGAATCTGTATTCAGAAAACTATAAAGTACTCATGAAAGAAATTGAGGAAGACACAAAGAAGTGGAAAAACATTCCATGCTCATGGATGGGTAGAATAAATATTGTGAAAATGTCTATGCTACCTAGAGCAATCTACACATTTAATGCAATCCCCATCAAAATACCAGCAATTTACTTCAAAGAAATGGAACAAATAATCCTAAAATTTATATGGAACCAGAAAAGACCCCGAATAGCCAAAGGAATGTTGAAAAAAAAAAGCAAAGTTGGCGGCATCACAATTCCAGATTTCAAGCTCTATTACAAAGCCGTCATCATCAAGACAGTATGGTACTGGCACAAAAACAGACACATAGACCAGTGGAACAGAATAGAGAACCCAAAAATGGACCCTCAACTCTATGGTCAACTAATCTTCGACAAAGCAGGAAAGAATGTCCAGTGGGAAAAAGACAGTCTCTTCAACAAATGGTGTTGGGAAAACTGGTCAGCCACATGCAGAAAAATGAAACTGGATCATTTCCTGACACCACACACAAAAATAGACTCAAAATGGATAAAAGACCTCAATGTGAGAAAGGAATCCATCAAAATCCTCGAGGAGAACACAGGCAGCAACCTCTTCGACCTCAACCGCAGCAACTTCTTCCTAGGAACCTCACCAAAGGCAAGGGAAGCAAGGGCAAAAATGAACTATTGGGACTTCATCAAGATTAAAAGCTTTTGCACAGCAAAGGAAACAGTCAACAAAACCAAAAGACAACTGACAGAATGGGAGAAGATATTTGCAAATGACATATCAGATAAAGGGCTAGTATCCAAAATCTATAAAGAGCTTCTCAAACTCAACACCCATAAAACAAATAACCCAGTCAAGAAATGGGCAGAAGACATGAACAGACATTTCTCCAAAGAAGACATCCAAATGGCCAACAGACACATGAGAAAGTGCTCAACATCACTCGGCATCAGAGAAATACAAATTAAAACCACAGCGAGATACCACCTTACACCAGTCAGAATGGCTAAAATCAACAAGTCAGGAAATGACAGATGTTGGCGAGGTTGCGGAGAAAGGGGAACCCTCCTACACTGTTGGTGGGAATGCAAACTGGTGCAGCCACTCTGGAAAACAGTATGGAGATTCCTCAAAAAGTTGAAAATGGAGCTACCCTACGACCCAGCAATCGCACTACTGGGTATTTATCCTAAAGACACAAAGGTAGTGTTCCTCAGGGGCACGTGCACCCGAATGTTTATAGCAGCAATGTCCACAATAGCCAAACTATGGAAAGAACCTAGATGTCCATCAACAGATGAATGGATAAAGAAGATGTGGTATATATATACAATGGAATATTATGCAGCTATCAAAAGAAACGAAATCTTGCCATTCGCAACGACATGGATGGAACTGGAGGGTATTATGCTGAGCGAAATAAGTCAATCAGAGAAAGACAATTATCATATGATCTCTCTGATATGAGGAACTTGAGGGGCAGGGTGGGGGGTTGTGGGGGGTAGGGAGGGAAAAATAATGAAACAAGATGGGATGGGGAAGGAGACAAACCATAAGAGACTCCTAATCTCACAAAACAAACTGAGGGTTACTGGGGGGTGGGAGGGTAGGGATAGGGTGGATGGGTTATGGACATTGGGGAGGGTTTGTGCTTTGGTGAATGCTGTGAAAGATGTAAGCCTGATGATTCACAGACCTGTACCCCTTGGGCAAATAATAAAAATAAAATTAAAAAAAATGATTACTCTATTTCCCTGCTTAAGAGCTTTTCATTTGTCCCATTGACTGCTTGCCAATCATTCTAGACCATACTGTATATTACATTCCAGATGCATAAAAAACCCAACGTTGCTTTTCTTTGTGCCACCCTGTTTTACTGTCTTTGCCTTTGTCTACTCAGACCTTTGCAGTTGGAGCCTTCTTCAGCACCTCTTTGTCCATTTAGCTAACTCTTATCCTAATTCCAGGCTGGCTGGAATATAACTATCTCTGCAACCCTTGCCCATCTGTCCTACCTGGTTCATCTCTGACCGATGCTGTCTGTGTTTTATACACTTTTATTATTGTGTGAACATCATTGTATAAAACCTACTGTATAAAAACATCATATTAGTTGTAAATAAATCATATGCCCTAGCAGACTGTGAGCTTCCTGAGGGTAGGGACTGGGTAGTACTCCCTGCCTGGAGGTAGGCTCTCTCCTCTTCTGACAGACATTTAAGCCAGAGTCTGGTAGCCTCAGATATTGAATTAACTTAATCTTTAAAAATAAAACAAAACACTAATGTCCTCTTTACATCCACACTTTTCAGTGGGCTCTGTGCATATCTGGAGGAGTGAGGAATCTCCTGGCTAATCAAAGATTGTGATATATGCCTGTTTCATTTGTTTATCTTTGCATTCTCCTATTTTATAGATTACAGTCAGGACAGGGAACAGCAGAATTAAAAATTAGACATTTTGAGTTACTCCACTGCAATTGGAGGGGTGGGAGACTATGTAATTTTCCTTGGGAGTTTTAACCAAAGAGATTTTATTCTTATTTATCACAACAGGGTTCCAGGAAACATCTTGCCTAGTCATATTAATTGAATTATTCAGATGTTCGTGAGTTAATATTTTCTTATCTCATGTTTCCAGCTCATTAACTAATAACCAAAAATGCAATAATTAAGGCACTTAGAAAATGCCATTAACTGCCATTGAATTTTGTCTCCTTTCTGTGTTTGTTGAGTAGTTGGGTAGAAAACACTTAACCTTTGGCTCACATTACCTTCCTAGGGAATGGCCATCATCCTCTTGGCTTCTTCCCAAATGCACTGGGCTAGTTTTCTACACTGCAGATTCTTGAGGCCTTTATTTCCACTAACTCTTCTGCTGCTTGGAAACATGCTGCTCATCAAAGGAGAAGGAGAAAGATTGTGGACTCCCAGTTGTCCAAACTTGCTTATTTGTTTGCTTGCTCTCTCAAAGTTTGGTAAATGTTAGTGTATCTCAAGTGCCTCCCAGACCCAACCAGTCTCTGTTAAAAAATGAAGTTAAACTCCTTTCTTTTTTTAATACCAGAATTAAGAAGTGAGCCCCTATTATGTTTGCAGAAAGATTTCCTCAGGTGTCTCTGCACAGCCACAGAGAACACTTAAGTATTCCACACATTTATACCATTGGTTTTATCCATCGATGTTTGGTCCTAGGTCTCTGCCCTCCTCTGCTGCTGGTTGCATCTTACTGTCTCAGGTGGGTCTACTCAGACTTGGGATTCTTTCTGTAACTAGGCCTGGGCCCGGCACAACCTTTTTCTTTAACTCACCATAGAAACAGCTAAATATAGGGTGATGAAACTTTTGAAATAGTGGGGGACAAGTGTAGCACAAAGATTGGAAATAGGGGCTCCTGGGTGGCTCAGTGGATTAAAGCCTCTGCCTTCGGCTCAGGTCATGATCTCAGGGTCCTGGGATTGAGGCCCGCACCAGGCTCTCTGCTCAGCAGGGAGCCTGCCTCCTCCTCTCTCTCTGCCTGCCTGTCCGCCTACTAGTGATCTCTCTCTCTGTGTCAAATAAATAAATAAAATCTTTAAAAAAAAAAGACTGGAAATAGATACTCCTTGTAGGCAATCTCAGAGTTCATAGACCAAAGCCCCCTCTGGAAGATGTATGGGGAGGTGTGATCTGTTATGAGCTAAATTATGTTCCCAAAATGATATGTCAACGTCTTAACCTCCACTACCTCAGAATGTGACCTTACCTGGAAATAGGGTCTTACAGATATGGTCAGTTCAGAGGAGGTGATACAGGAGTGACACAGGCTCTTTAGTACAATATGATTGATGTTCTTATAAGAGAGAAGACCCAGAGAAGAGAATGCTATGTGAAGACAGAGGCAGAAATTAAGGTGATATAGCTGCAAGCCAAGGAACACCAAGGACTGATGACCACCATCAGTAGGAAGAGGCAAGGAAGGATTCTCTGCCACAGGCTTTTAGAGGAAGCAGGTCCTTGATGACAGCTTGATTTTGGCCTTCTGGCCTCTGGAACTGTGAGACAATAAATTTCTCTCTATTTATAAGCCACCCAGTTTATGGTACTTTGTTATAGAATCTCTAGGAAACTAATACCAGGTCCCTCTTGCTAACTCCCAGGCTGTCATTGTAATTAGAGAACCAGGGCACCTGGGTGGCTCAGTTGCTTAAATGTCCTCTTGATTTTGGCTTAGGTCATGATCTCAGGGCATGAAATCAAGCCCCACATCACACCCCACATTGAGCTTGGAGCCTACTTAAGATTCTCTCAAACCCCCCTCCCCCACCCCTCTTCACCCCTACTCTCTCCCTCTCAAAATCACCATCATCATCAACAGCAGCAGTGGCGGCATCATCATCATCATCATCATCATCATCATCATCATCATCTCAGAACCCAGCTCATCTCTCTAAATCAGCAGCTGCCCTTAACCATCTGAAGTCCCAGATAAAATTCTGAGGTTCTCCCTGTCTAGCCTCACATCTGCTCTATCCTAGGATGACTGCTACTTGGGATGTCCTTTTTTTTTTTTTCCAGGAAAATAAATTAGCAAAGCTTTGGTTGACTCTCCTCCAGGAACCCCTATGTGGTCACCACCACCAGGCAGAAAATATAAGACAGTAAGACAGTAGTACAGCAGTTGAGGTAGGTTTTGGCATTATCAATCCAGTTCCTTTTAGAGTCCTTCTGGCTAATTTGCTGACAAAATCTCTCTATCATTCTTCCCTTTTTATGATTTTTGTATAAATAGGAATACACCTATCTTCTAAGAATAGACACTCATTTTAGGAACAGAGCATGAATTAGGAAATGAATGTATCCTTAGAGAAAACATAATCTATAAAAAGTTAACAGAATGAAATCAAAATTTTTCCAATCTATTTCAGAGAAGTTTAGATTGTCTTTGCATTCTATTTCTTCATTCTAAAACTCATTGCTTTACCTTTGTATAGCTAAAAGCCATGTCAGAGTGATTTTCCTAAAATAAAGGGACAGGTTTTTTTCAAAGTAAATTTAAAGTTCCACCTATAAGGTAATATGAAAAATATTACCTGTGTTGAAATGCCCGTCCCCATTTGTATACCCCACTCTCCAGTTTCTAGCTATGAATGTTTTTAAGAAAAAGAAATAGAGATATATAGAGCAGTAGAGATAGAAATAGAAGTAGAGGTAGAAGTGGGGAGGAAGACAGAGGCAGAGTGAGAGAGAGAATTATCAGCCCTTCAGCCTCCAGCCTTGGCTAGTCCTCTCCTTTACCTCAAGACTTTTTTTTTTTTCCATTTTAGGATTTCATTTCTTCCTATTTTCTCTTCATGCATAATTGCTCCTTGAATTGTGCTTCTGTGTGGCACTTAGAGCTGGAAATTCCATAAGTAGAAGGAGAAATAGCTTAGGAAGGATGAGATGTAGAGGGTACAGTGATAGCACTGCCATGAAATACAGCTTCCCAGCACATTTCCAGTCCCCAGTGCACTCCCATGATTGATCTGTGATCCCTACCATGAGTATGGGAGGATGTAGAGGTGGAGCTGTAGCATGAATTTTTCTGTTCAGCATGGTGCACCTAATCTGACACTTGTGCTGTAGCTGTCCTTCTTTAGGTTAAACCCTCTATGTCAAGAATCAGCAAATTTGGCTCACCACTAGTTTTGTAAATAAGATTTTATTGAATGCATCCACACTCATTCATTTACATGTCGTCTGTGGCTGCTTTTATACTACAGAGGCAGAGCTGAGTAGTTGGCATAGGGACTGTATAGCCCACAAAGCCAAAAATATTTATTATCTAACTCTCACAGAAAAAGTTTGCTGATCATTTTATGGTGCCAGTCCTGGACAATGCCTTTCTTCTTGGGTCTGCTAAATGGACTGATTCCATCCTTCAACATAAAGTATTTCATGTTCTAGTCAGAACTCTGCCAGTAACAGATAATTGAAATCAATATCAAACAATCTAGAGTGAAAACAAACAAACAAACTAGGGTGAAATAGTAGAATTTTGGCTCTAGCTGCAAGGTCCAGGGATAACTGGCTTCAAGTATAGATGGATCTTAAGAGGAAAATATGTCATCATAAGTAATCTCCCTACTTCATCTTTCAGTCTTGCTTTTCCCTCAGGCACCTAGGAGTCCCATATTTATAGTTGACCCATTATCACAGGGCAATAGCATCTTCTTGCCAGTCAGTCCAGCAAAAACACCAGCACTGAGTATAAAAGAGCCATCATTTGACATTCTCATATGACTACTATGGCCAAAGGGAATGTAATTTGATAACTAGCTTGCCTGGGACCATGGGCCTATCTATCCCTGTAGCTGGACCTGGAGTCAGTTCCACCCAAATTATAAGACTGGTTATGAGGGAGAGCTAGTTCTCCAAAGGAAAACCAGTGTTTTCCCCCAGATTAAGGGTGAATGAATTTATAGTAAAAAAAAAATCCATTATTCCTGGCTAATGGGATTTCTACTAGAAGAAAGAGGAATGAAAGAGGCAGAGAACCCATTCTTTTAGATTCTGGTCCTTCCGGATCTCTTCTGATAAATTCTGATCTGATCTGTGACTGCCAGTCATTGCATGACAATCTGAGGGAGCATTCAGGGATGTCCTGGCTCCAAGTGATGGCCAGGAAGGAAAGCTTGGTGGCCTCTGGATGTCTATATACTCTCCTAACTATGAATATTTGCAAAAGCAGCATTCCCAGCTCAAGCTGTAACCTCATCCCAAGAGATTTTCCAACAGAGCTGCACCATAACCAGCTGTAATGACTAGTGATGATGCATTATAGCAACAGACCAAATCTTGGCTAATACCTGCCAGGGAGATATGGTTAGTATCTTTCTCTCCTCCCTAAAATAAACCCCAAACAATAAAAAGTGGTTGCTAATTTAATAGCTTTGGTTGAGAAATGATCATTGTTGACCATGAACAGGGAAATGACACAGAGTGCCCATTTCAAAAGTTTATTTCCTTTTCCATCTTAAACTTAAGTTGTCAGTGCTTTCATCTGTAAATAGTTTCAATAGAAACAAAGTCCATACTTTCTTGTCCCTTTGCCTTCTATTTATTTTAAATAATAATATCCTAAGGTGATATAACCCACCTCTTTCCACCTATCCACACAAGGGATAGGGGCATTGAGGCAGCAGTATTTTTTAAAGCTCCCCAGGCATTTCTAGATATTGCTGATTTAGATAGTCTTCTTGTTTGGCACCTAAATCTTCTAATCCCTATACTGATCACAGAGTTAGCTACCATCTTCTCTTTGTTTTCATTGTGCTTTTGTTATGACTTCCTGAGCGATTTTGCAATAGCTGACTTATTTGCTTTTTTCACTAAACTTTGCTCCCTGGACGCATAGACACTTTCTTGTTTATTTTTATATTTTCAGCACTTAGTGGAGCACCTGGAACAAGATAGCTATTTGATAAATCATAGCTGAATAGCATAATCTCACAGCATCCTCTCAAAGGTAAGAAGCAGGTATTATTATAATCATTCTTATCTCATCAGGTCAGAAACTGAGGCTCACAGACATTAAGTGCTATATGCAGAGTTTGACTTGAACCCCAAACTTTTGACTCCAAGGCCATGTTCCTTTCCAGAAAATCATTCTTAATGGAAAGTTCTGATACAATTGCTGCTATTTATGGGCTAAATGATAGCAATAGCATTTAAAAATGGTCAAAATTTGGCAATTTCATGGGCTTCAACCTAATACTTTTGTTTGGCCTTTATACAGGGTTTGAGTTTTTGTTTAAAGAGATCAACACCCTGTAGTCAGAGCAAAGGGCTAGAACTCTCAATGGCTTTAGCTGGTCAGAACGAATGTACCTAGAAGGTTGGTGATCAGAAACTTAGCCCCACTGGCCCCTCATAGTACAGACTTCAGTAAAGTGTTTCATGAGATGAGATCAATCTAATGGCTGTATGGTCATTAACCATCAGATTGGGGCTTTTCTTTATCAACTCATGGAGTCATGAGTAGGAAGTCAATCCATCAACTCATGAAGCCGTGGAATCATGAAGACTCCAGTTGCACATGGAGTCAGATCATTGCACAAAGCGTTAAAAGACCTGAATTTAAATCTCAGTTAAGCTACCACCTTGCTATGTGAACTTATGAAATTCTTTCTTATCTGTGAGCGTTACTTTCTATATCTGCAAAATGGAGAAAACAATTCCTATCATACCAGATTACTCTAAGGTTAAAAAAATATGTATTACCCACTAAAGGTCTCACAAACTATAATGTAATGTACAGTCATATGATAATTTTATTGTAGTTCTTTCCCACCTAGAAGGGAAAGGCTAGCAGGCTCACTAAACACAACATTAATATATAAATACTTGAATGAACAACCTAGATGTCTTTAATGATAATACATGAGCAACCTCTTTTTAATGTAAGGTCCCCTCTGGCATGAAAAGATTGTTACAGCCAGTTCATTCTCCATGTTTCCAGCAGATTAGCTGCTTGTCTGAACTCCCGAAATAGGAATGATGAGCTTCCGTGGAGTTGAAGGGGTTTCCTGATTAACTCATCTGTTTTCGTCTCTTGTAATGAGAAGTTACCACCGTGCCCAGAATGTTCTGCTTCTCTGAAGGCTTGCGGTTCTCACTTTATACACAGTGGCAGGTGGGCACACAGGCCAAAGGTCTGATTGAGAAATGCACTACCTAAGACCTAGAGGAAAAAACGACATTGGGAGTTAAATCATCTTAAAAATGATACATGAATAGTGTCATCTCCCTGTTTGTATATTTTGGGTACTTCTGAATGTAATTTTGATAGTTTATCTATATTGTTCTCAAAGTAGGGATGCCAGAACATCACCACCATCATCATCATCTGAGAACTTGCTAGAAATACAAATTTTTGAGCCCTTCCTAGACTTACTAAATGAGAAATGTTGGAGGTAGGCCCCAGCAACCTGTGTTTAAGTACTTTCTAGGTGTTACTGATGCATTAAAGTCTGAGAGGCATGACATATCTTTACTGGACAAATTCATGCCCCTTTAAGTAAGACAGAGACAAGAATAGTAATATAGGGGTATTTATAGTTAATCTCTCTTTTTCTGGGTATTATTTGTCATTGATGCTCAGTTCTGTTTATAGGACTTTTTTGATTTAATAGGTTTGTTGGTGGAGAAAATTGGGCAAAACCATGAGAATATGAAGTAATATAAATTTTAAAGAGACATGTTTTTTTAGTTGAAAAGTTCTGGGAAGTACAAGTGGGGCAAAAAAGGAGGTATGACCAAGACAGCCAAATGAACTGATCCTTCTTTTAGGAAAAGACCAAAAAAAAAAAAAAAGAGAGAGAGAGGTGGGGGGGGGAATTGTGCTTGTCCCTAGTTGTTTAAGCCATCGATCTAGAGTCACCCTTTATACTCATTTTCTTTTCTTCAATGGCCACATCCAGTCCATTAGCAAATCCTCACAACTCCATCTCCAAAATGTATCCTCAGCTCATTCACACCTCCAAATCGATGCTGCCACTACCACTTCAAAGGCATTATCATCTTTTTTCCTGGGCCGTGTCTTGCCTCCTAACTTAACTGGTCCCTCAGCTTCCACCCTTGTCAATCTACTTTGCACACATTCAGAATCACCTTCAACATAATTTAGCTCGGTCATTCCCTTGCCTCTCTTACTCTCTAATGGCTGTCCTTTGCATTTTGAATAAAAGCCACAGTTCTAACCATGACCCATAAGGCTCATCCTGATATGGACATTAACCACCTAATCTCGTTTTAATCCCCTCTCCCCGACAGTCTGCTCCAATAACTTTTTTTTTTTATTGTCAGTTCCTCAAACATCCCAGCCTCTTTCCTGTTTCCAGATATTTACCTATGTTATTAACTCTGGCTGGGATGCTTATCCTCCCATTCTTTCAAAGCCGGTGTTCCTTCTGCTTTAGGTCTTGACTGGCAGCTCTTCAGAAGGACCTTTATTGGTGAATCTTTCTCAAGTGAGTTTCCCCAAACTCATTCAGTACTTACTCTACCTTCACTCCTTTTTTATTTCATGCATAGTGTTTTTCACAGTTTGAAACTATTTATTTATTTGTTTCTCAGAATGTGAGGTTCTCATAGACTGAAATCATGTATGCCTTATTTGATTTTATTTCTGCCCCTACAACCATGATGAGCACATAATGATTGCTCAGTAAATGTTTGTTGAATCAGTGAATTGGAGCAACTCTTGTGCTATGTGATTCTTTAGACAGATAGATGGATATTTAGAAAGATTTGCTTTGTGCTCTATAATATAATTCTGTTATAGTTATTCTTCAAGAAAGCTTGGGAAAGAATTATTGGTTTTAAATGAAGTGGGCTATGAATATATGCAATGCTATGCTAAAACCAGTTCATCCTGCCTTGTGAGAGCAGATTGTGAGCATTTCTTTTTAATTCTATGTCCTTATATTTATAGCTTGAAATCTGTAATGGTGGGAGTATTTACACCACTGCAACTGACAAAAGCTAAAAATCAGAGATTTTTTAAGAGCTAGTTGTTCCTTAAAATCTCCCAGCGTGGTATTGATAGATATGTCTTTCAGGTTGTGATCCCCAGATACAGACCCTTCATTGAAAATTTGTGAGAAAGTGATCATTTGAAATTATGCCTGGGTTAAGGTGATAGGAGGGGAATAAGGAAATAGGATCAGTAAGGGAAGAAGACAAAAGAAGGATGTGATATCAAGAAAAGTCCCATGGAGTTTTACTTTGGTTCATCCCATAGAGCATCTCTGAAAACAAAGTTGTCCATTCAGGAGCTAGGGATCTGGATTATTTGTACTGTCATTTATCAGTCATTGGTTAGGGACTGACCCTTGGGGAACATGCATTCTTAGACATTGTCTGTTACTGTGTGCAAAGGGAAAGCAAGTTCTGACATTCTGAGGGCAGGGCTGTAACAAAGAGACACACAGGTGCTGCCTGTTAGGAATGAGAGCATCCAAAAGTGGTAAAGGGAACCTAGGTCCATGCTCAACTTGCTGACATCCCTGCTACAAGAGTGCCTCCCAATCTTTAACATAATTACCCAGGAATACAGAGGTCTGGAGAATCAGTGGGGCTGGGGCTGGGTCTGGGTCTAAGATTCTGAATGTCGAACAAGCTCCCAGGTGATCCCACTGTTGCTTCTCATGAATCACACTTTGAGGAACAAAGTGCAACAAGATGCTTCAAATTATTTTGTACAGGAAGATCCAGTTTTATTTGGCTTATTCATGTTAGTTTTCATGGAAACATGGTTTATAGGAGGGTTTGAAATAGAACCACCTGAGAGATACCTGGTCCCCAAACACTTTATCAATGAGGTCAACACAATGAGGTTACAGTACTTCAGATTTTCAAGGCACATTTCATATCCCCAGTACTTCAGAGAAGATAAGTAAATGCCAGGTAAGTGCCTAACACTTTTTGACCATGTCATAGTGCTAATAGCCACACCTCTTGCCCAGATACCAATGATTTTTTTTCTTCTCTGTATCTTTTGGCTTCAAGTTCATTCAACCATTCAACAAGCATTTAATGCTACCTATTTATTTGCAAGTCACTATGGGTGCTTTGTTGGGGACATAAATGAACCGGGTACAAAAAAAATAGACATGTCTCTTACCCTCTGTGGCATCATAGTCTAGAATGTTGACTTATAGAAATAACTGGAAACTGGTTTCAAACTGATCAAACATCAGCAATGTTTTACTTTGTGAGTAACAGAGCTTGAATTACCCCTGAGTTGCATTTTTCTTACACAACCAACATAAAGATAGGAGGGGGTTGCCTATGGCACAAACTCAATGAAGAAATAAAGTAGAAAATTATTTTCAAGCCTCATCACTGGAGATGTGAAGGCATAAATGCTTTTTTCATGCCAACTATACTCTTTATTTTTATATTCCTCAGTGAATGCTAATAAGACATACCAGTGCAGACCGCCTTAGGCAGAAATAAATATTATGCACTTGCAGTAATTAATTTATGGCAAAGTGTAGTCAGTAGGGTAAAGTGAATTTGTGAAATTCTCAGAGTACTTGACAGCTTCTTATTGAAGCAGAAATAAAATGTAGTCAATAAATGGTAAAATGCTGAAGAAAGTGTTTAGTTATCACCACAAGGGTTATATTAAGTAATTTGGGGTACTTTGCTTTCCTACTCAACCCAAAGGTTATGCATTCATATTATTGCAACATCAGTGCAGTATTTTCTAAACCAAGCAAATAAGGAATTGAGTAGGAGAAAACTTTATGGAAGTATTTGTTGACAATACCTTTTTTCTAACAGTATGCAAATGAGCTTCTAGATATGTTAGCCATCACATGGGTCTGCATGAAGCCCCCAACCCAAGTATTTTGGAAGTATTTTGGTTCAAATAATTTTGAGGCAGCTGCAATTCATAAATTCATACTTCATAGACATGGGAATGGTTTGGCAGGTAGACATTGTTAACATCATGATGTTGAGTATTTCCAGAATCCCCTACCCTTAGGGGTACAATTTTGTTGGTGGTAATCTCTCTGTTTAAGTTCAGATTCCTGAGAAGTAGAGCTTGAAATGGGGAATTTTGTGCAAGTAGTTTATTGAGGGAGTGTGCTTAAGAGGAATGAAGGAAAAATCTGGGCAAAAGTATGATTTCAGGCTAAGTCTAGCTCAGCTGGATCCCAAGGGAGCTCTGGAATGTGAATCATTATAGAGTTGGCCCACCATGAGGCAAGGGACCCTGCCTTTGTATCCCAGTCAATTACTCAGGGACCGACTCTGTTTGGGGAGAATTGGATTATCTCCATGTGAGTTGGTTCCTTTTGGCCAAGGACAGTTCTTGTATTGGAGATTTGGAGAAGGGGGCAGCTGAGCTCAAATATACACAGGCAGCAGGGGGATGGTACAGTTTCCAATAAAGGGAATTTGGGTAGGACCCTACAGACTTGGCCCATTATACTCACCTGGGAAATGAGGAAAGGAGGAAAAAAAATGACAAGTTGGTTTATGAACTAAGTGGTCTGATATAATAGCAAAAATAATGCCCTTGCACTGATTAGAAGATCTTGGCCACAAGAACATTTCGGTTCCTGGTATTAGTACTAAAGTTTTCCTTCTCAAGTATGTTAAAAGTTAATCCAGTAATGACCCCACATTTTTTCCAATCAGTTTTTAGCATAAAATATGCCCATAGGAAGTAAATTGGTTGTTTCAACAGTGGGGGAAACTTACCAGGGAAGGCTCATGCCTTGGATGACACAATTATGGGGGAAACAGTTTAGTAAGTAGACTAATCCTTGGTCATGAGGTAGTACTACTGTGGTGAGTGTATTACTTCCTTTCTCTGTGGAAGTCTGCTGCAGACCCAAACTGACTCCTCCTCCATTCCTCAGATACCACCTAGGTAGCAGTCCCAGTATTTAAATCCTGTTCCCTGAGGGGTAACTAACACTGGCATCTGTCATCAGCCATGGCCATCCTGTAGGAGAACCTGGATGGTGGAAATATCCTTCCCGGAAGCATGGGTGCAAGCTCAAGGGGAAACAAGGATTGGAGATACTTTTTTCTTTCCTCACTGTGTAATTACTACCTAGGCATTTTTCCCCCCACTTATCAACATCAGCTGGGGTTCCAGAGTCTCTCTTTGATCAGCCTGAAGGTACAGGTCAGAGGGACTTGGAATAAGTCTCCACCCCAATTCTTCTAAGTTAGCTTTCAGGGCAACTGGAACACTAGATGTGATACCTTATGTGGACTGATCCTTTCCTTCTTCCCGCTCTTCATTTTCTGTCTCTTTTTTTCCCTTCTCCTCACTTGTTTCTTCCTCCCTCTTTCATTCTTTTTTCTTTAAATTACTTTACCTTCCTCCATGCTTCTTGCCATCTCTATGCCTTCCTTCTCCTCTCTTCTTTCTTCCATACTTCCCACCCTTAATCTCCTTCTCTTTCGTTCCCCATGTCATATGTTAAATTCCCCCCTGCCAGTTTTCTTTTCCCTCTTCCCTAACCCATTCTTCTATGTCCCTTCTCATCTCCTTTCTTTCTCTTCATCATTTTCCTCTTCCCATTCACATCTGTTCTTTTTTTCTCTCTATCCCTCTTTGTCTTTTCGACTCTCCTTCTTTAATTTTACAGCACATCTCTTGGTTCCTAGGTAGCCAGGATGCGTACTGTATTCAAACTGCTTTCTCAGGCTCCAGACTGGAACAAGGTTTATTATAGTTAATTTGGTGAAAGTGATACAACCAAATGATCTAAGTATTTATGTTTAATAATTTGGGGATAGCATCAAGAATATGAGAAGCAGGTAATTCAACAGGGCTTTGCCTTTCTTCTAAACGACTTAACACAGGCTTAGCTCTACTGAGCCCTCTCCTGCCAGGGCCCCAGTGCTTTGGATCTACCATGCTTAAGAATCCTTTCCAGATCCTCCAATTTGCAGTTCATGGCATTCTTAGAGCTCAAAGAATGCTGATGTAAGTTCACCATCCCCACCAGCCAGCTTTGAGCAAGATCTGTCTCAACTGCCTTTCTCTCATTGCACATCCCATCTGTCTCCGATGCTCCTTTGGCAGTCAAAGAGCTTGATGCATTATGCATCTCAGAATATTAGAAAGATTATATAACCACCAGGCTATCAAAATCAGGAGACCAGAAATAATGGGAGCATCTCTTTCAAGGACTTTTCCCTTAGTTCTAATGTCAAGGAGCACAGTGGTACTGGTTGGAGAATTTTAAATGAGAAGAAAAATATACCATCACAGGCATATACACTTGCAACCTCACACTGTTCTAAGAATTGACTTTGTCAGCTTGATTAAGAAGAATGGAAGTATTAAACATCTTTTGGCAAGAGTCTCCCAGAATCATTAACCGATTTTGTGATTAAACATAGGCCTATAAATTGCTAAAGGTATTGCCAGAGAAATGCAGTTTATGTATGAATAGATGAAAATAGAAGATACTACATCTTTTTTGGGTGGCTTAACGATATCCATGGGGTGATGTGTTAAACATAAAAGTGAGTAGATAGAAGGAATTAATGCAAGTTATTTCTTCACATTGTTGATTTGCTAATCTGACTAGATGAGTAGTTATTTTTACACCAGAATGTTAGTTGGTTATCCTAGCAAAGCATCAATCTATGCTGCACTTTGCTTGTTAGATTATTCTAATTATTAGAAAGATTCAAGCTAATGCACAGAAGGCTTATCGGTAGGCAGGAAAGAGTTAACTAACTTAATGGAACATTTGCAGATGTAGTGAAAGACTCGGATTTCAGAGAAGCAGGACAGCAGAAAATTTAACAGGGAGGGTTGCTAAAATCAAGGAGAGGTGCTTATCAAGACTTCATTACCCCCAAACACTAAAAATCTAGCATAATTATCTTTTATCTTTGCAAAACCACTTTTAATTTGGGAAATTCCCATTTCACTGGGACCTTCCTTTCAGGTGTTTGCTATGATTCAGAGATTTATCATAGAATTCAAACATAGAAAGTGTATGTACTTTGGTCTTCTGCAGTACAGGAACATCAGTTAAAGCCACAGCAGTTTCATTCTTCATCTTCCTCTGGAGCCACAGGGTCTTTCTCACTGTTTTCCATATTTACTTTCAGAAGAGGAAAGGCTGCTTCTGATTCATTGATTGGTACATTAACCATCACAACTACGCCCAAGATGGTGCCTTTGGCCACTGAATCCACATCTTATTTCAAGTCTCCTGCCATAGCCAAATGGTCCAGTCAGTCTTGACCCAAGTGCCCAGTATCAGGAGAAAACATCTGATTGGCTGTACTTAGATCATGTGACTATCTTGGTTCAATCAGCTATGACCCAGAGTGTGAGTCACATGCCACACACCGGCTGTGTTCATTTACTTGGTAGAGGGGAGAGTTATTATCAGAGCGTGAATGTGGCTGGGAGCATCAAATGATGTCTGCCATATTATTCCAATATTTCAAAAGTCAAGATGAGGAACACCAGCAGAATGATGATCATGGGATGGGACTGTAAAAGTTGAATGGATCTGTAATCATATCCTAGTTTAATGTTCTCAGAAGCCTTAAGCTCTCTATAAAAATATGAAGATTATATGCAAATTTTAATTTATAGAAATTTAACATGATCCTCAAGATAAGGTCCTCAAAGGAAAAAAAAAACATTTCTACTTGACACCAAAACATCCAGTTTAAAATAAACAAATATATATGTGATGGCTTTAAATGGATGTATATTGTTGCTTCTTTGAATTAAGTGTGTTTTTAAAAAATCATATTGAAATATGAACACTATTGCCAATTACTTGATTATTTTAATTAAAAAAGTTATTTTCTCTCAGTATGTAAGTTAAATTATCTTATTTCCTAGCTCTCCACTTTCCCCTTGAAGAAAATGTATCTAATTCTCTGCCTTTCAGGTTAACTTCTTGCTGTTCCAATAACTTCTTAAATAACAGAAGTGACCTGCAATAAGCCCTGAGATATGAGATATGAGCTTTATAAATAAGATCTATACCTTTGTCATCGCTGCTATTCATTGAAGTACACAAACCCATAACTCTTCTTTCTCTGACCCAAATCATTCAGTCACCAAGTCCTGCCAATTTCTCTTTCTCGATGTCTTTCAAATCCATCTCTTTCAATATTTCTTTACTTCAATCTTTTGTATACACTACTGCTCCAAGAATACTTCCAAGGTACTGCTTTGCTTTTGTTTATTCTTTCTAACAAACTTTTAATGAATCACCGCTGCTTTCAGAACCAAGTTTGTTCTCACCATCTTCCCATTCCAGAATCTTTCTTCCTGCCTCCTAACCTAAAGATAATAGAAAGTTGTGAAAGGAGAATAAAAAATAAGAGGCAAAGCCTGATATGGACTTTTGTGGCTAGTTCAGGTAGTAAAGCTAAATTCCCCCAACCAAATGCAAATAAATCCATCTGTCTTTACTCATTGGTTGTTACACATTTTCAGTATTATTCTCTTCTCTTATCAACATACTGGTCCCTGAAATGATGTCAGCCTCCCAGTAGCTTCTAAATGAGTTTTCACACGGCTTTGTCTCCTTATCCATAATATATTACACTGATCTGTTAGGAGATGAATCAGAGACAAGAGTGAAAGATTTGATTTAAAAGCTTTTCTGCTTCTTCTCTTAACATACCTCATTCTATAATAAGTATTAGTTTGCATTTGCTCATAAAGATATTTTATGGAGGGGGTGCTTTGCAGTTATTTCATTATTTTCCCAAGTATAGAGAAGATTAATTTTAATCTTTGCTGTTATGAAGTCCTATGTGTACATTTAAAGTTTTTTTTAAAGAAAGAAAAGGTAAATATACAGAGATAAATTAATATATAATAGAAAAGAATTAGAGTCAGAAATTGCCCCTGGCATCTCCTTATGACAGGAAATATATCTGTTTGTTCTGGAGTTGTATCCCCCAGGGAGTTCCCAACCCTTCCTCTTGTTTGGGGGTGTGCATAATCACTTTGAAAACAGCCTGTTACTGGAAGTCCCAGGTCTGCTTTCTTGACCTCCTAGTTTACAACTCTTGTAGATCTAATAGTGTCTGCTATAGACCCATTCAATAAATATCTATTTTGAGCATCTACTATGTATAAATACTCTTCTAGATACCAAAACAAAAGTGAAGATAGTCATGAAAAAGTTTCTAATAGTTTGGTTAAACAGCCTCAGTGCTCCTGTAAAAATTGGAGTAGGAATAAAACACTGGCCAGAAATCAAAGAGCCTAAAACATAACATGTAATCAATGCATGACCAGGGCCTTCAGCCCTGGAATGGAATTTATTTACTAGTGCCAATTTTAGGTAGAGAAGTTGTTGTCCAGGTGTCACTGTGAAGTACAACAATCATTTACTGAGTCCCTACTTTGGACCCAATGTCATGTTAGATGCTAGAGATACAACTAGGAGCAAGATATGATCCTTCATTTCCAATGCTCACGGTCTCTTAGATTGTTTGGAGGGAGGAGGAATAGGGCACCTATATTAACAAATAAATGTGTTGCCCAAGGTAGTCTCACCCCCTTTCTGCCTTTCCATTCCTCTCCATCCTTATTTTTGGTGGAGGTGAAGTATCTTCTAGCATAAGAATCCATGGAATTTATCATTTGAGAGGTAAGGAATATTTGCATTATTCTAATCTGATTAATAATAATAATATTATCAAAACAGATAACAGCTTCTATTGAGCACTGTTTGCCAGGAACTCTCTTGACTGCTTTGTGTATGGTACCTCATTTATCCTCACAACTACTCTAGGAAGTATATACTTTTATCCTATATAGTTAAGGAAGCTAAGACAAAGAAATGTTAAGCAACTTATTCATTAATTCAGAAGAGAGTTGATCTTGTAAATGTGAGGCTCAACCATGGCCAGCCTCAGATGCCTAAAGCCGGAGGTCTTGCTGCTCTGAAACACAGAGAGTGAGGGGGTGGTTTGATGAAACTGGGAACTTGGGTGAGGGCAGAGGGGGTGGATTCAAGAAGGGAAGTGAAGGGAGAAGGACTTAGGGGTACCTGTTGAAAGTGGGCAACATCTAGTCCGAAAAAGATTCCATGGGAGCAGTAGGGAAATCCTTCAAAGTACATTTGAACTTGGCTGGAACAAAGAATTATTTATTTATGGTAGGGATTACCAGTTTATGGTGGGACAAAAGTCATGTATAGATCATCCAGCATCATAGGTCCAGAAACAGAATTTTTGGGGGAGAGGTATAAAAGGAAATAGTCAGTTTTGCTGATTGGCAGTCTGGAGATAAGAAAGGCTTTATGGTGGAGGTTAAGTTGAGTCTTAGAAAGTAAGCAGCTATTTACCAACTCACCCATTTCCCCCCACCCGCCCAAAAAAAAGAGGATGAAGAAGGGCATTCCTGGAAAAACAGCATGGACAATGGCATATAAGTAGAAAATGATCTTCAAAGAAATCACCAGAAGTTTAACTTAGCTAGAGTTACTTTGCTGTGATGAATTGGCTGGAGATGTTTCCATGAACTGACAACCTTGCAAGTCATGAACTGACAACCTTGTAAGTCGTACTTAGAATAGGATATAAGGAACTGTTGAGAATGTCTTAGCAGAGGAGTAACCTGGTAACATTATACAGAGGATGGATGGGCAAAAGATACATGTTTCAGCATTGCTCCCAAACCCACTATCTTTATAGAAATGCTAACTGTAGCTTGGATATCCCTTTAAACATGACCCGAGTATATCAAAGGAGAAAAAAGATATCTAACATGTGTTTTTGTGACTTTGAACTTCTCAGGAAAATGACAAACTGTATATTGCTCATGGAGCAGATGGAAGATCACTTGTGGTTTATATTTACATCTGTGAGGAATCTTAAGGATTGAGTGGTTTAGCAGTACTTCTTTTGTGTGTGGTATAGAAATTCATTGGTCAAATCAAGTCTCAGTGTTGATTATGAAAATAAAATATGTTACTCTATTTCACTTTTTTATTACTTAAGTATGAATTTAATGTTTACTATGTGCTGAATGGATCTTGTGAGAGATGCCAAGAACAATACAAATACTAATACTATTACTAATAATATGGTAGTGGCCGATATTTATTGATTGATAAGTTGAATCAGGCATTTTTGTAGATGCTTTACCTGGATTACCTAGTTTAACCCTCACAAAAACACGAAAAGGTACATATCATTATTATTTTTGTTATACTAATGAGGAAACATACCCAGAGAGATGCAGTATGAGATTATATAGCTCTTTAGAGGTAAAGTTGGGATTTCCAGTTTGTCTGATACCAGAACTCAAGCTTTTTAAATTTTTAGAATTTTTAAAGTTTTTATTTATTTATTTGAGAGAGAGAGAGAAAAATCAAGAGAGGGTGAGCAGGGGGAAGGACAGAGAGAGAGAAGCAGGCTCCCCCTGAGCAGGGAGCCCAAAGCAAGTCTTGACCCAGGACCCTGGGATCAAGACCTGAGCTGAAGGTAGGTGCTTAACAGACTGAGCCACTCAGGCACCGCAAAACTTGAGCTTTTAATGTGATACTCAAGGAATTTAGATTCTAAATGGAGATATGAGTCAACAAAATGGAGAACAATAAATGTCACAGGATAGATACAAAATAAGTATAAATGGTTCCAGAAAAGGAAAGTAACCACGTTTATTTTGGTAAGGCCCGGAAACATTTGTGGGGAGAAAGTACTGTGTCCTGGATTAGGTTTTCTTAGAAGAAACCCTGAGATAAGGACTCACATATAAGTAACTTATTTGGGAGGTGATGCCAGAAAGCACTGGTAAGGTTATGGGGAATTGAGAAGAGGAGGGAAGCAATAAAGAACATGATCTAGCACAGGTCACCACTGTAGACAACTAAGGCTTAATACCACTGGAAACTCCAGGAGATAGTATAGAACATGATTCCATGTTGTACCACCCACAAGGTGAGAAAGCTGATGTATTTATGCTCTTATTATTTCAATCTCTCAATGACTAAAGGCAGCTCCGAGCTTTGTTAACTCGTGGAATTGCAAGCCAGCTCTAGGCACATGCCCTCAAGGCAGTGAGCATCCAGTGGTTATAGTAAGATGAGGTTGGAATGTACTGGATTGCTGACTGTGGAGTGTAAGTGGACCAGACACCAACAGCATCAGCTACAGAGTCTGAACTGCGGCCACTCTATTGATGAAAAGGAAGCAGGAGATGTAGCTTTTAGTTTGGTCATCTGTGTGCTCAGCTAAAAATCTGGGGTACTACTTCTGAGGAAGAGGAAATAGGTATAGGGAAACAACTCACAGTCTCTATCTTTTTTTTTTTAAGATTTTATTTATTTATTTGACAGAGAGAGAGAAAGCAGATCACAAGTAGGCAGAGAGGCAGGCAGAGAGAGAGGAGGAAGCAGGCTCCCTGCTGAGCAGAGAGCCGATGTGGGGCTCCATCCCAGGACCCTGAGATTATGACCTGAGTTGAAGGCAGAGGCTTTAACCCACTGAGCCACTCAGGCACCCCATCACAGTCTCTATCTTATTGCCCAGAGAGTGGTTCAAAGGAGTTGTAATCTACACAAGAAATACCAGGGAAGGTTTCCCTGAGGAGTGTTAGCTGAGGTTTGAAAGCAGAGATTAACCAAATATGTGGGGAGGGGGACTTGGTAGCAGCACTGGCTTTGAGGTAGAGGAGAATGTGGTAAGTGGGAAGGTATGAGGAAGGTTGTATGGCAGAAGTGTAGGAGTTAGGGAGACAAGACGGTATAATGAGGTTGGAGAATAGGGAGGTGGGGTACCAAGCAGAGCCAAGTTAACATGAACTAGACTGTAAACCTGATGCACTTAAATATCCCCCTCAAATAACATGTTAATTTAACCTAGTTGACTGTCAGCATTATTAGAAAATCATTAAGGAATGCCTCTAGTTTTAGGAACTTCAGGTGTTAGAGCAGTTGGTGGGTAAGATATATGGAAGCAGTCTGCCACTCAGTGCCTTTGAAATCATACCAAGTGAGTAGGCTGCCTGTATTATCAGGATGCCTTGGGCTATAAAGATACTGTGACTCAAATTGCCTTTAGTAGAAAGTAAGTTTATCTCCCAGACAGAGGTAGGTGACCAGGCTTCAGTGATGAGGGATTTGGCTGTAACCTGCTGTTCTCTTGGTTCTTTCCTCCCCTGTATCAATTTCATTCTCAGCTTGGCTCTCTTTATGGTCATAAGATGGATGCCATATGCGACTAGGGCAAAGTGCTTCTTTGTTCTAGTAGAAGAGAGATAATTCATCTTCCTAATTATAAGATAAATTTCCTTCCCTCCATCTTATTAGACTTCCTTACATGTTGAACCTACCTCTGAACCAGTGATGATTACCCAGTGAATTTCCACAGAAGACTGGTGCAAGCTTGAAATATAATCACCATCAAGGAGGACAGAAATACCACAATTGGCTTAGGTTAATCAAAGATGACTTCTGGAGATGTGGATGGAGTTATAGTCATGGAAGCAGAGTACAGACCTGAAAAAAATAATGATTTTTGAAAGGAAGAAGGGAAGAAAAAAAGATGCTGCACTGTTCACCAATAATATCTACTCCATTTGAAATTCCTTCTGTTTTTCAAATTAGCCACAGAAAATACAGGACCAATAATTGATACATTTCAAAGCATAAGCTTTTCTTGAAAATACTCACCTGAGGCAACACAGTATTTCAGTTAAAAGCCGAGACTCTGGATCTAAACATTTGAGTCCAGATCCATGGTTCACCATTTACCAGATGTATTATTTTAAGAAACTTAAATTCTTGGTTTTTATTATCTGTATACTAGAGACACAAAAAAATCAACTCTACCACAAAGAAGAGTACTGATGTTAAAATTAGATAATGTTTTGTAAATCTTGGGACAGTGCTTAGCTCATGGTAAAACACCAACAAATTTAAGCTAATATTATTATTCATTTGCTTATTACAAAATGCTTTTCTGCTAGTTATGTAAAAATAGAGTGAGAACTTGTGATGTGATTGGAAATTTCTGGCTTGAAGATATCTTTGGGAATTGGTAGAATTGATATGAATTTAAAATGACTCCTTCTAAATGTCCAGTTTACAAATCTGGGTTTTGAAATGCAATGAAGGCATTAAAAAGAGCTTTCCTGATATGAAAGCATAACCAGGATATTAGTGTTTCCATGTATAGACATTACTGTGTCCCTTCAAGGAGCAGATGGACTTAAATATGAATGAATGAAGTGATAACCTAGGTATAATTAGTGGGAAGGGATAATGACACTGTAATTAGACCAGGGATATTAAGAGTTAGGGAAGGCTCCAAACACCTATTTTTCACTGCCCAGAAATCATTATAGGAGGTTGGGGCTTAGGGAATGAGGAGAACTTGCTTCATAAGGATGTTTCCGTTGCTAATGCCAAAACACATCCAGCCATTGTATAGTTTTGCAAATCTCTCTCCTGAGAGAATGAGAAGATAATTTTCAAGGCAGCTAAACCTACATAACCACTAAAATGGAAATGAAATTAATGGAATAGTTTTTATATTCCCTCTCATCCTCATCTATAATAAATCACATGAAGCCACAGCATTCTGCATTTATCATATAAACAGTCCCTTTCCTCCTAATGGTTGTACTTCTGTCTTTAAATACTAGAGAAATAGATTAATTGTCTGGAGTCTGGGAAAAGGCAGTATTTGCTCATAAGTAGCTAGCAAAGGATAATGCCTGTGCTGTCCAACTGGCACGTACCTCTAGGACTCTTGGGCAGTGGAAGAATGTTCAGATAACAGAAGTACAGGAGCAGACTCATCCCTCCTCCCTACCCCTTCTCTTTTGGTCCACTCACCAGATGAAATCACACTGGTCTGTTTTCCACATTGTAAGGAAAACACACTGAGAAGACATCCCTCCCTTTGTCTTTGCTTGCATGATCTATATCGAAAACTGAAAGCTGATACGTCAGGCAACTCGGGCTCTTGAACAAAAGCGCATGAGTCCAGAAGGAAACAAACGGAAAAACTGTCTAAGAATGCTAACTATTCTTTGAGGTGATGTACTACCTCTTACCTTCAACCTAAAAAACACTTTACATGTGTGAATGTCATGGCCATTCCCCAACCAGAGGGCCAAGGTTAATTCAAACACAGAGGATAAAAGGATTATCTTGTCCTTCTTAGTCTTTGCAAATGGTTGTGTTTTCCCAAGATTATGCTTTTTATTTATTTATTTATTTATTTATTTATTTATTTATTTATTTATTTATTTATAATCTCAGGTGCCTGTGCTCCCTGAGGTTGTGGCCTGATAATACATGAAACTTCAGGATAAAGTTAGATCTATTTTAGTGGAGCATGTTTTCTACCTGAGGGTTAGTATATCAATTAGGAATACATTGAGAAGCAAATAACAAAAACAGTGGCTTAAACAAATAACATAATTTGCTTACATAACAAAATCTCCAGTATTAGATGCTGCTTTGAGGGACTCAGATTTTGTCTGAGATAAAGATGAGATGTTTAAGACCTAGTAGCCATTCTTTCACCATCTTTTGCATATCAGTTTTGTCCTTTTTTTGCACCTGGTGTTGCAATACAGCGGCTGTACTTCAAGGAAAAGGCTGCCTACAGTGTGGTTGGGCAGTGCTAGTTGCCTCTGTCTCCTTTTGAAGCAAAGAAAAATCTTTCCAGGATTCTCTCCCTAAAGATTCTATTTACCCTCAGTTGCTGGAATTGGACAATATTTTGTCCTTACATGTAGGGACAATTACACATCAGAATTTATAATCGCCTCAATCAGCTTAGACTAGTTATGATCCTGTACTTGGGGCTTATCACATTGTCATCTTGAAAAAAATTCTGATTCTGTTAACAAGGAGAAAATGCCTTTTTATTACTCAATTAATGAGGTTAACCATAGTCAATATCTGGAATAACTTGTAATAGTAAAAACAACAACAACAAGATATAGTGCATTAAAAATTAAAAATCTACATTAAATTTTAAGACAATATTTGAAGACACCATGGGCTTTCACAATATACTTCAAGGCAGCCGTAGTGAGTAACTGACTACCCATGTCCCTCATCCAGTTCACTTTCCACAGAGTAACAGGGAGATCTTTGGAAGGTACAATCTGAATATGTTGCTCCCTTGCTTAAAAGCTGTCAGGACCATCTCAACAGTGTTGGTGCTTTTGGTACATAAGAGTCTAAAGCTCTTATGATGCCATTGAAAACCTTTCAGAGTCTGGTCTCAGACTCCTCCCTAATGCCATTTTTGCCACTCCTCCCATTTGCCTTTGGAACTCCTGCTATACTTGTTCCACTCTTCAACAGAGCCGAGCAAACTTGCCTTTGAACCTGGTCCATGCTTCTTCTCTCTGGATATCTCTACTCCCACCTTCCATATGTCTTTTCCACTGCTAACTCCCAGCCATCCTTCCAGCCATTACTTCCTCTGAGAAGCCTTCCTTGATGGACCTGATAGGTTCGATCACTACTTTTTGTTCCTCCTGCACCCTCTCATTGTATTTAGAGTCCTTTATCAGAATTGCTATAAGTTATCCAGAATATAGAACTTTTCTATCTTGTTCCCCTTGTTTACTCTTTGATCCTGATGGCTTCACATATTGCCTAGCACTCAGTAGGAACTCCATAAATATCTTTTTTTTTTAAGATTTTATTTCTTTATTTGACACAGAGAGAGAGAGAGATCACAAGTAGGCAGAGAGGCAGAGAGAGAGGAGGAAGCAGGCTCCCTGCTGAGGAGAGAGCCCGATGCGGGCCTCGATCCCAGGACCCTGAGATCATGACCTGAGCCGAAAGCAGAGGCTTTAACCCACTGAGCCACCCAGGCGCCCGAACTCTATAAATATCTTGAGTTTTAGTTGGTTTCTACTTACTCGAAATTTGTTGAATACTTTTCGACTCACCATTGACAGCACACTAATTCTATAAAGGAAAGCTCCATCCCTTCCAAGGAATTTGAACTAACAGATAAAAATTGGATATTACGGGAAAAAATACGATATCAGAAGCAGAGAGGCATTTGACCAGTTGCCAAACATGACCCCAGTGTCCATTTCATCAGGAAGATTCAGCAGGTGAGAATTTTATCACAACCACTCTTAATAGAACTGCCCTTTTCTTCAATAAGTAAGGCTTTTATTTTGTTTTTGGCTTGTTTTGTAAAGGTGTCTGTCATCTCATATTTAAGGACTTATTGATGTTTGTTTTGTTTTCCTCCAAGTTTTCAAATGAGAGTGTGGGGCCTAGAATACTCATTAAGTTGGCTTTCCTTCCCTAAGCTCTCTGATCCTTCTTGGTGTGTCTTATTACCACCTATGTCAGGTAAGCAGGAACCATGCAGCAGAAAAGATGGTACCTGGGAGCCAGGTTTATTATTGATATGTCCAGATTCATGGTTTGTATTTCAGAAGGAAGACAGGCAAAGAAAGAGGCGTCTGAGGTTCTGGACCCAGCCACACCTGAACTTAGATGCTCCTTGAGCTCCCAGGTTTATAAATCAGTCAATGTCCTTTTATTTAGGCTTCTTTGAGTTGAGATTCATAAATGAATAGCGAATACAGGATTTGGAATCAGAAGTATAATGGTTGATTCGCTAAAATTATTAGCATAATCCCTGTAGCCAACAGTAGGAGGAGTTTTTCCCACCTAAACCATAGACTGTTCTATTATCAGAGAAGAGGGATAGCATGCCAAGAGACCCCCCCAAAAAAAAGGGTATCTATTTTGTTCATATAATATGCCCCTTCATCACTTCACCATTAGATAAACTTATGAATTGCTCTTATTTATAAGATTGGAGTTCCCTTCAGGATGGAGGAAGTAAACAACTTCTGAAAATTAATTTCCCAAATGTCACTTTATCAAGGCTAGTCTACTGAAAACCAATTTGTTAAAAGTTAATTTTAAATTTTAATTTAAATTCAAAGAGACATGAACAAATCAAAATTAGCCAAAATACATCATACAATAAATTAGGATTAAAAGACTATTCCCATATCAACACTGATGAAATATATGTTTCTAAATATTATATTTAATAGCCAAGGTTGAACATTTCTGTTAAAACTTTTGAATGTTTTGTTAAGTTTTACAAAATTATAATGAGTACACTGACAAAACCAAATGCTAACAAGTATGTGGAGCAACAGGAACGCTCATTCACTGCTGATCGGAATGCAAAATTGTACAGCCACTTTTGAAGACAGTTTGGTGGTTTCTTTGAAAACTAAACATATTCTTACTATATGATCTAGCAGTTGGTACTCCTTAATTTCTAGCAAAAGGAGTTGAAAATTTATGTCCCCACAAAAATTTGTGCACAGATGTTTAGAGCACCTTTTTCAAAATTGCCAAAACTTGGAAGCAAGCAAGATGTCCTTCAGTAGATGAATAAGTAGATAAACTATAGTACATTCAAACAGTGGAATGTCTGAAATGGCTCATTGGATTAAGCGTCTTCCTTCAGCTCAGGTCAGGATCTCAGGGCCCTGGAACCGAGCCCTGTGTCATCAGGCTCTGTGCTCAGCCGGGAGTCTGTCTCTCCCTCACCCTGTGCTCCTCCCCAGCTCATGCTCTCTGTCTCTCAAATCTTTTAAAAAATGAAATAATGAATGTAAAAAGCCTAGTACTGTACTTGGTTAGTCAGAAATCAATAAAATTAAGCACTACTGTTATTATTATTAGAATTAATATTTATCTTTAGTGTAGACTATCACATTGAGTAGCATCATCTCAGTCTTTTAAAAAATATCTTATTTATAAGACCAGATTAATTAATTTTCGTTGGAAATAATAAGTTACATAATCTCAAAATTTCTTCTCCTTTCCTCCATTTTTGTAAATGACATCATCATCTACCCATTTATACGAGCTGTAAGTGTAGGCATCATCCTTAACATTTCATTTTTCCTCACCTCCCTAATTCGGTTAATTTAGCAAGTCCTGTCAATTATATTTTATGAATATCTTTCCACCTCACCGCTAGCTCCTATTTCAAACCACCATCTTTTTCCTGAAACTATTGCAGTAGCCTCTCATTTGGTCTCCCCAGTATCCACTCTTCTTCTCCATCTCCTATTTCACACAAGAGCCAAAGTGATTCTTTCTGAAAAATGCAGACATGAGCGGAGCCTGGGTGGCTCAGTTGATTGAGCATCTGCCTTCGGCTCAGATCATGATCCCAGGGGCCTGGGATCAAGCCCCCCCATTGGGTTCCTTGCTTATCGGGGAACATGTTTCTCCCTCTCCCTCTGCCTGCTGCTCTGCCTTCTTGAGCTCGTTCTCACTCTCTCTATTAAATAAGTAATTAAAAATCTTAAAAAAAATGCAGACGTGAATAAGCTTCTCTCTAGATTACATCCTAAAGTGGCTTTCCATTTCATATTTACCAATGCCTACAAAGCTCTTTATGAGCATGGGCAGCTCTTCTACATAAAACTACATCCTAGGTCCACAGAGATGAGAGACTAATCTAGTGTTTCTCTAATTTGCTTTCCCTGGGCTTTGATGCATTTGGCCAAAGTTCCTGGAGTACCTCTTGCTTGCCACATGAGATCATTCTCTCCTCTTCCAAATGAAACTGCAATCAAAATAAAACACAAAGGCCAGTCCTGCCACCTCCCCAAGGTGTTCGAAGAGCTCTCACTTTCCCAGAAAATAGAGATGGGATTATTTGCTTCCACTTGTCAAAAGCCCCAAAATTGCTAGTGTGTCACCATAACTCAGAGGGTTGTAAACCTCAGTGTGATTGCAGACTATGTGCCCATTTGAAAACTTTTGTCAGCTTCTCTCTATTTTTAAGACAGCAGATAGACTCCAACACAAGACAAATTAAAAATGATTGTTGTTACTCTTGGTTCCATCAGTCAACCCTCTGAACGTGATTCTAGAAGAGACAGGGGTTTCTACTCCCACATCAGTCCCATTCGTCACAGCACGCAGTTCCAACCTGTTTGGTAACCTTGCAAACATTTGTGACTATAGGCTTTTCTTCTCCCTTAGGTTAGTGTGATTTTTTAAATCAATATTGTTGAGGTATAATTCACATACAAAAATTGTGGTGGGTATTAAGGAGGGCACGTTTTGCATGGAGCACTGTGGTGCATAAACAATGAGTCTTGAGACATGAAAAAAAAAGAATAAATACACACACACATACACAAATTGTGCAGCCTTTTAGTACGTAGTACAATGAATTTTGACAAATGCATACATTCATGTAATCACCACCACAATAAAATACGGGACATTTCCATTACCCCCAAATGGTCCCTGAGCTCTTTCGTGGTCACGTTTTCCATACTCTGCTAAAGATAATCACTAATCTGCCTTCTGTTACTAGAGATTAGTTTTACTTGTTCTAAAATTTCATTTGAATAGAATCATACAGTATCTACTCTTTTGGGTCTGGCCTCCTCCTCTCAACATCATATTTTTAAAAGTTTATCTATATTGTATATATTAGTGTGTATATGTATATATAGATATAGATATCTACATCTATCTATATATATCTTTGCAAAGTATTCTATAAAGACAGCACAGTCTGTTTATCTGTTCTCCTTTTGATGCACATTTGAGTATATCCAGTTTTTGGCTCTTCTGATTATAGCTTCAGTAAACATTTGTACACAGGCCTTTTCTGTGGATATGTGTTTCCATTTCTCTTCAGTAAACACCTCCCCTAGCTTAATGTAATTTTTATAAATTTTCTGTGATGGTCTTATAATTTAAAAAATTTAGTATTTTTTACAATTACAAAAATCCAGTATTTTCAGTATGATATTCTAAAGATCTTGTTGGTAGTACTTCCTTTTAAAACTCTATCAATTTATAACAAAATTTTAAGAAATATTAGAACTTTGGTACATTTAGTTCCATCAGGTCCTTTGGGGCATAATTAAATAACTCACATATTTATTAACAGTAGCAAGTAATCTTAATCAAATCAGCAAATATGTATCCTATAATACCTACCAATTGAAATATATAGTATTAATAATATCTGTGGGATACACAGGAGAGTCGTCTCTACCATGAAAGACACTATAATCTAGATGGAAATACTGAATCAATGTTAATCAGTCAGAAACTTTGAAATAATGATGAAGTACTGAGTTGAGTGGTACATACTAGCAGTGAATCAGGACATTAGAGATGTTGAATGATAGATTGTGTTTACCTGGGTTGCAGGTGTAGATTTCAAAGTGGGATCATCATAGAGGAAGAGATACCCTAGCCTCTCTCTCCAAAGCAAAGAGGATTTGCTGATCTGTTTGTTCAGAATTAAGCTCAACTGTGTGGGGCTTTGGCCTTGTAGTAACCATGTGACAAAAAGGCAAATGCCCACATTTATTTTACTCTGTCTTAGTCTATGCAATTGAATGGATAAATGGACATGGGGTCCCAGGACGTGGGCCCATCTCTCATGTGTATCCTGCAAATATAATGGAGGATTCTTGGATATGGGAAGATGATGTAGTAGAACATGTTTTTCTCTGGAGGTTCCAACTTGGTCTTTATCAGAGACATTCAATGACAGGTACTGACTTAGGTAATACTATCTGATTTGGGTTTATGATTGGCCTTCTGTTTTGCATTTATCTGCATCTGGCTTCTCATTTTTGAGGGGAAATGTTTGTAAGGTAGAGTTTAAGTCCTTTGCTATAATACCATTAATAGGCTACCAAAATACTCACTGCTCAAATCCTGAAATTAACTAAGATAAATATTTTTAATAAGAAGTTGGAACATACTGTTCATGTTTCAAACTATGGAAGCGTTAGTTCCACATTTACTGTTAACTGAGAAAGGGTTACAAAAATAACAAATAAGGGAAAAATAAAGTTTAAAAAATTTTTTGGAATATCTTCAGTCATAGACATTGGTAACAAATTTCAGACTCCCTGCCTTGAATTTATACAGTTAGTTTTATTATTTCTTAAAGAGAAAATGAGGGGCAGGTGGGAGCATGAGAAGTGGGAAGGTTTAAAGAATTTCATCCCCTGCCCCTTTTGCTCGCTTTCTAACTGAGAAGGTCATGTTGCATCTTTTCAAATGAACAAGCGGTTCAGAACATCAGTGCGGATATTGTCTCTAGTCAGCAATTTCAGTCTGAGAGAAAGATAGCAACTGTCTTTCACTTCCTCCTTCCAGTTCAATTCATTGTTAATGGCTTATCCAGAGACCTGAGGGGAGAAGGGTAAAAGTGGTCTTCTGTAGAAGAAAAAAAAAAAAAAAAAAAGACATGAAAATTGATTAGTGATTTCTGCCACCAGCCTCAGTGTGAAAAAGTATTGAGATCCATTAGTGAGGTCTCCACTGGTGAAAGAAGAGCTAATTGTGATGGCGTTGTCACCCTTATCTGAGTCCTCCATCTTGGATGACAAGTTTCCTCTGGAGTCCCAGAAGTCATCTCCCTTTGAAGAACTTTTCAAGAAGCGTTCAAAGTGCAGTGATCATTTATTTTCTGAGAGTGTCAGAAGGTTTAAATGCTGGTAGAATTTGGGGGAACCTAAGAGGAAAGCAGATCACAATGCTAGGCAGGTATGATATTAGTTTTATGTCTTGCAGTCACTTTCACTGCTGGAGATATTTTGATTCCTCTCTTATGTGCCACAAGAGCAGCAACAATATCGGGTTCAGACAGAACCTTTTTATTCGAAGGACTCACGCTCTAATGGGCAAAAACTTGGAAAATGCCTGCAGGAAATGAGCAGCATAAGTTGCTTACTCACTTTCAGCCTATTAAAATCACCCTGAACCTTGTAACCCAGAGGATGTTTTCCTCCCAAGGGTCTGCATCTGTGTTGCTCCAGATCTTAGAAATAATCCAAGAAAAGTAAACTCCAAGTCTGGGGAGACATCAGAAAAGTTCCAACCTGTATGCAAAATTCAGTTACCTTCTTTTATTATTTTGTTTCCTTCTGAAGCCCATGGATCATACCACACGGTTCCTTCTGCAAAACAGTTGAGAATTACCAGTAATTGGAACTATTTACATTCAATGCCATCAAGACAGAAGCAGCTTTATTATATTATGGGGGGATGATTAATATATGACAGAGATTAAAGATTGCTTCGCACCAGGTAGGCTTCTTGTCTGATCTGTCATTTCACTGATTACAAAGGCATGCAAATTATATAAACAGAAAAATTACTTTCTTTTATGCTAATTTTAGCTCAGCCCACCTGTGCGTTAACTGATTTTCAATTAACTGGTGAAAGGTGGATTATAATATGTTCACTAAGGTAGATTTTTGCCCTGTTGGCCTACTGGCTCTGACATCAAATGCTATTGTCTTGTATCTTTATTTCAACCTAAGTTACAGCCCCATATTTGTTTTTTCTTTTAACCTTCCTGAAAAGATAAAATTCAAGCAAGTGACTTACATGAACTGTAGTGATCTAGGAGGTGTTGTGTACCTGTAATTTGGTAAAGTAGGCTTATCTTTCCTGACAAACTGAGAAAATGAAAGTAATATTATTGCCTACTTGACTGTTGTAATATTTAAGCTTCCTAGGTTTGTGCCTGTGTGTCAAGAATCTTTAATACCTAATATGGTTAGTTGCACATACTATCAATACCTTCCTATTCCTCTGTTATAGGTCAAATGTACATGCAATAAGGATAAACCATTTTAGATTTATTTCCACTAGAGCAAGAATGGAAAAAAAAAGTGCCATCTTAGCTCCTAACTTCAAGCGATTGCTGGTGGGCTTCTGGGGTCCTGTGTGACAAGTCCAGACTCATATTTGTTCTAGGCAAGTAAAAAATGCTGGTGACTTGTGAGAGGGATTACCATCCTTAAGTTAGAATTTGCAGTCTTCTGTTCGGCCACAAGCTTCTGAGGGCAAAGCTCTGTAACCCTTTTTCATAGGCTCAGTTCCAGGCACACACTAACTACCCCACTTGCTGGCTAAGGACATTGGGTCTGGAGTCAAACTGGGTTTGATGGCTGTCCCTATCTCTTAAGTGGAGTGACCTTTGTAAGATTTTTTTTTGTTTGTTGGTTTGGTTTGGTTTGCTTTTTGTTTTTACCTAACTGTGGTTCAGTTTTCTCCTCTATAGAAAGGTTATAAAATGGCTTCTTAATTTATAGGGTTATAATGAGGGTAAGATGAAATAATGAAAACATCAACATCTATGGAATTTAGCATAGTACCTGGGACATAGTAAGTGCTTGAGCAGTGCATGCTTGAGCCCATATAGGAAGAAAAAGTGTTGATATATATCTAGTTCAGTATCCATTTTCTATTAAGAGCAAGGAAACTGAGGGCAAGAAAAAAATAGTTCTGCTGGTTATAAAATGTTTAAGATTGAAAAATCCTTAACCATTGAGATTTGGGTCAGAGCCTTATTATTCCCGGTTGTCACGAAATGTGAGGTCATTTCAGAGTTTGGAGCAAGAACAATAAAAGGATAGGCCAGTAGTTTTACAACTAAGAACTAACTGGCTTCTCTGGGAACAGTATTTTCCATGATCATGCCTATCTTTTATCCTCCCATACATATTTACGGATGTGATACCAATGCAATACAAGTATATTTCCCCCTTCCTGGACAACAGTAGTTAGGGCAAGCATGCCAGTGAGGGCTAAAACTACAAGCTCAGGGACCATCTCTACAGCCCAAACCACAGGTTACTGACTCCCTTTCACCAGTAGGATCCTGCCTCATGCCCTGCACTAAGCTTCTGCTTTGTATACATCACTTTGTCCTCTCTGTAAACCTAAAGTGGGCACTTGCATCCTCCTCTTAGAAATAGAAAAGCTAAAGCCTAGGATGAGAAGCTATTTTCCCTATTCAAGGACCTATTCCTGCCTAGTTCCAAATGGGTGAGTCTTCCTGCCATAGACATCCTGAACCAGCAGGCGGTGAGAGCTCCTGGACTTCGAAGTGGAGCTCACAGCAGGTATCACATCGCCTGGCCCTGTCAGCCTTGAAGACAGAGAGTTCTTTGCCTGTTTAAGTGTCCTGTGCATCATTTTTTAAAATCTAGAATTAGGGATTAAGTGGGTTGGGGAACATTTTAAATCAAGCCATGAACATTTGAGTACGGAACAGTTTTTAGAAGCTAGGTTCTGTGGTTCAGTGTTCGACTTAAGTTACTGCTTTGCAAACTGTAAGGTGCAGAAGAATCATCTGGGGGGCTTAATAATGTCCACATTGATTAAGAGGCCACAGGGCCTAGGAGTCCATGCAATTCTAAGAAGCTTCCAGGTGATGCTGATCCTGGTAAACAAGGACCACGCTGCGAGTGTCAAGGCTTTAGGCGAGGCTTTCTTGAAGTGTTTTTTGCAGATGACTTATACCAGCATGTGCACACGTGAAGAGAATCAGTGTCATGAGGTTTCATTCAAGACTATTTATTAAGCATCCAGGAGATTCCACTACATACTAAAGGTCGTGACATTAACAACGCTATGCTTTCCAAACTAGCCCCATCATTAGAATCACTTGTTGGTGAAAAGCCACAGACGCCAAGGCTCCTCCTTCAAGAGACTCGGGTTTTAAAGATCTGGTTTTCCTCATCTTGATCCTTACAATGTCACAATCTATGGCTCAGTGACATTAAGCATTTTGCCCAGAATCAAAAGTAGCAAAGAGAAGTCTCCAGCACACGTGTTGACTGATGGGGAAGAGACAGGAGAAGAAATAAAGTGAACGAGGATGGGAAGGGAACCTGAGAGACGCCATCAGGAGGCACCTGAGGGCAGCTCCAGGCTACTTAATCCACTGCGCCTGTGCTGAAAACTTATTCACCCTGGAGGACAGCAGGGACCTTCCCGCAGCATGTCCGACCTTCAGGAACACAAGAGCCAGGTTTCAGACAGGTAAGATGTACGCCCCGCTGGAGACAGCCATTTAGACTCATAATGAGCTTGAGAATTTCACTGAGGGAATCCCACATTTCTAGAGTTTTTAGTGTTTGTCATACTGGTAATCCCTGCCTTGGGTTTTTATTGGCTTAAAATAAACAAATGAAAAATCTGCACAAAATGACATAACTGAAAAATCATGTTATAAAAATAGAACTTTCACAATAATCACCTATGCTTCTGTATCAAGGTTTTCAGTCGCTTATAGTTTTTCTCCAGTTTTTACATGCACACATACACACATATACTTTCCTAACCTTGGTAAAACTGTTATTTCTGAGAAGAGCTCACCTTTTTGCAGGCTAGTGAGCCCCAACAGATAGAAGTCAGTGGAAGTCAGATTTTTAAAATTTTATTTATTTAATTTATTTTTGATTTTTGATTTTTTGACTTTTTTTATTGTGTTATGTTAGTCACCATACAGTATATCATTAATTTTTGATGTAGTGTTCCAAGATTCATTGTTTATGTATAACACCAAGTCCTCCATGCAATACGTGCCCTCCTCAATACCCATCACTGGGCTCACCCATCCCCCCAGCCCCTTCCCTTGAAATAAGTCAAGCAGAGAAAGTCAGTTATCATATGGAAGTCAGATTTTTGTGGACAGATTAAAGGATAATGGTTTAAAAAATCAACATGGGAATTAATTAGATGAGAGATGGTGAGAATCCTTCATCTTTTATGCTAATCCCAATCAATTATTGGCCGCCTAGTCAACTGTGTGGAAAGGATTGTGAGCCGACAGCATGATTTAGAGGTAAGAGTGCCCTGTTTGTTTCATAACCTCCGTCCTGGACTCCCCAGAGATGACTTGTAACACATTTGCTAAGCTAGACGCTCTCTAACTCAATTCCATATAGTACCCGTATTACATTCACAAATAACATATACCACCTACTTTTTCATCTTGAGGGTGGCTGGTGGCATGAAAATGCAAAACTGTGCTGAGCAATGCTCAGTCCTTTGCTGTTAAGTTCTCTCCTACATCATTTTCATAGCCCAGTTGTGTAAGCCAGGGGTGAAAAAAAAACCTTCTATAAACGTCCAGATAGTAAATATTTTAGGCATTTGGGGCCATATGGTGTCTGTCTCTACTACTTAACTCACTTTGTAGAAGGAAAGCAGCTGTAGGCAATATGATGTAGAAAAATGATGGTCCTGGCTATGCTCCAATAAACATTTATGTACAGAAACTAGTGGTGGGCCAGATAAGGCCCATGTACTGCGGTTTGTTGACCCCTGGCATAGAGGATTCTTAGGCAATTGCTACTTTATGGACAGTTTAGACAGTAGGATTAGGAAATAGAGTTGATTAAGGAGTACTTAAATGCTGTGGGAGTGTTCTGCCGAGAGCCTCCTGAAGCTCACCTGTCTAGCCTACAGTGCACGTATGCATATGTCACTATAGATTTATATTGCATTATGAGAATTGCCATGTGGTGTTCTAGATCATATATATTGTAAAAAGGCAGTAGTAGAGTGTTCTGGCCTTTGGCTCTGCTGATAGTGTTTGTAGCAGACTGCATCAGTGGTATATGGTGGGCACTGAGTGAACTCAGCAAATGGCTTCGCCAACTGTCCCCCATTCACTATTCAAAATTTTCAGCTTGTGGTGAGTGCTGTTTATTGTGTAAGACTAATGATTCACAGACCTGTACCCCTGAAACAAATAATACTTTATATGTTAATAAAAGATCCAGCTTGTCCGTCAACATTGCTTTTGACCTTGACTTATTACGGATTTTTCTCCTTGTTTGAATCGAATATTTGCAAATATTTAAAATGGAATGGAATTCCTATTAGCTATATATTCTTTTTGTAATATTGCTAGTTTTATTCCCTAAAGTGGGTTACACCTGTGGTGCTTAGAGTAGTAGGGGAGTTAAATGGTGGGGGTTTGATGACTGCAGTGGCTATTTTATTGCTTGCTGAGTTCTCAAAACTGACTTTAAAGGAATAATTTTTAATCAATTTCTTAGACCTTGGTGGCTGAGTCTTGTGTGTATTAGGTGGAATATGAATAGTTTCCAGTTCTTCCCCCACCCCCCCCACCACAATTGTGGTTTTTTTTTAATTTTATTTTTATTATTTGCCCAAGGGGTACAGGTCTGTGAATCATCAGGCTTACATCTTTCACAGCATTCACCAAAGCACAAACCCTCCCCAATGTCCATAACCCATCCACCCTATCCCTACCCTCCCACCCCCCAGTAACCCTCAGTTTGTTTTATGAGATTAGAAGTCTCTTATGGATGGGGAAGGAGACAAACCATAAGAGACTTCTAATCTCACAATTGTGTTTTAATGGTTCTCAGGATGTTGAAAGAAAAACTCTCTAAAGTCCTGGTAGATGAGGGAAGCCATTTTAGGTTTCTAAGTCAGCTTGACTGTTGATAAACTTTGTTCAAACCAAAAGCCTGATTTATGGCCCGCTATGCATACATGCATTGTACATCTGCTTTGTGAATGAGTAGCCTAAAAGAAAACCATCTTGTCCTTGAGATATTGATCAATGCTTCTACTTCTTGCATTCCTTTATGATAAAACTTGTGATTCCTGCCTGTCTGCTAGTCTGTAATATTTTGAGCTTTTCCAAGATAGGGAATGTATATAGCCCTGTAAAAACTGTTCATTCACTACAACACCTTCTTCCTTGTGCAGAGTGTGTTTTTTGGGCAGCTGTCCTAACTTGGGCTCAAATAAAACTTTCTTCCTTTTAGAGATTCTAAAAGGTTTGTTAAATTTGCATTGATTTAGGTGAATATGCACTAGATCATGGGTACATGTACTATATTAATATGTTTGTAGATTTGATGAGGAGGGACTTGTTATTCCTGGTTTTTTATTAATATTATAAAGCTTGGGGGTGCCTGGGTGGCTCAGTGGGTTAAAGCCTCTGCCTTCAGCTCAGGTCATGATCTCAGGATCCTGGGATCGAGGCCCGCATGGGGCTCCCTACTTGACAGGGAGCCTGATTCCTCCTCTCTCTCTCTCTCTGTCAAATAAATAAAAAATCTTAAAAAAAAAACCACAAAAAAACAGGGGAGGGTTCTACCACAGACAGCCTTCCTGAGGTGGATGGGATGAATGAGGTCATGCTTCTTGCATGGTTGTTGGTTTACAACCCTTTTGGGAACATCCCAGATAAAATCAGAAACTGGCCTTCCCTCTGTGGAGAGCTGGAAGAGACCCAAGACGTAAACCAGTCATTCCAGGTGGGTAGGTGGTCATTTTAATAAGCAAAGGAATCTTACATCTGAGGCTTGTCTTGAGCAGCAGAATGAAGGGATCCCTACACCCTCATGCAACATCTTACAAATTTATAAAGAGGTGCCAACTGGGTTCAGTCCTGTATACTGTGCAGGTGTTTTCTCTTCTATTTTTTTTTTAAAGATTTTATTTATTTATTTGAAAGAGCGAGTGAGAGCATGAGAGGGGAGAAGGTCAGAGGGAGAAGCAGACTCCCCATGGAGCTGGCAGCCTGATGTGGGACTCGATCCCGGGACTCTGGGATCATGACCTGAACTGAAGGCAGTCGCTTAACCAACTGAGCCACTCAGGTGCCCATGTGCAGGTGTTTTCAATACCACATCACTGTCTCAAGGCTCTGTCCTTGGAGCAGTCTCTGGGAATAGGAAAGGCAAGTGGAACCCACCTTCCTAGGACAGGGGAATGAGGAGCTGCTGAATGCCTAGGTCCAGCTCACAGGTCCATCAGCAATCATGTCATTTCAATGCCCTCCCCCAACACTGGTCTTATCTCTCAGTCTCCACATACCCCCCAAGGTACTTCCTAGAGGATGCAAGTGAGACTGAGGTCTCCATTTTTTACCTTCTTGAATCCACAGCTTCTAGAAGAAAGTCCAGTTGGTCAGTTAAGAACCATGTCCTTCGTTGCTTTTATCCTGATTCTTCCACTTACCCCTCCAACCTCCTCTCCCTACACATCCCCACTTTGCTGTGATCATACTACCATCTTTGTCCAGTTACTTACCCCTAAGGATGATTCAAATCTTCACATAAATGAAACTCCCAATTCTATTTTCTTCTAATTCTTTTCTTCTCTGCTGTCCATGAGATTCTGGGACTCAGTAGTGATCTTTCCAAAGTTCTAAGTCCCCTTTGTTGCTGACCTATGCATAATTCAGATCCAACATCAATTTTAGAGCTATTTGTATTTTAGAGAAGTTTCAGAGATCTAGAAATTTAGAGGAAACTCTGTATTTTAAAATTTGACATTTTCCTATGTATTCTTAGTTTTATGAATCCTAAAATTAATAAAGAACTTTATTTACTTTTGGACAACACAGGGACCTTAGGAAGTTTAAATTCTAATCACCTTTGCAGGGCTTACATACTATTACTGTTCAGTATTAAAATCTTACCTGTTTTAACATTTCAAGGCACTACTTCTCATTTACACATTAGATTCATCTATAAAATCATCGGTTTACCTGGCTCACCATTCATTATTTACATCTCAAACTTTTCTGGCATAATAATTATTTTTCCAAAAGTATGTGTTTTAGAAATTCCTTTAAGAAAGTCTTGTTGTGAACTCTATATTTTGTTTTATCTAAAAATTGCATTTTTTAAAGATTTTATTTATTTATTTGACAGAGAGAGAGATCACAAGTAGGCAGAGAGGCAGGCAGAGAGAGAGGAGGAAGCAGGCTCTCTGCCGAGCAGAGCGCCTGATGTGGGCCTCGATCCCAGGACCCTGAGATCATGACCTGAGCCGAAGGCAGAGGTTTTAATCCCCTGAGCCACCCAGGTGCCCAAAATTGCATTTTTATCTCGAGTGAGATTTTTGCTGGAGATATAATTACAGTTGACAGCTATTTACTCTCAGAAATTTGAACATGTTACTCTACCATAGTCTGGTTTCATTCTTGTGATAGAGAAGTCTTCAGTTAGTGCAATTATTACTCTTTTTTTTAGGTGATTTTTTTTTTCTCTCTAGCCATTTTTTTTCTTTTCTGTAGTTTCACTATAAAATGTGGATTTGTCATTGATTTTTCTCAAAACTCCTTGTCCTTCCTGAATCAGCAAATCCATGGTTTTACAATTGTGAAAAATTCTCAACCATTATCTATCTTGGTGAATAGCCATGTGCTGTTGAAAAAATAATCTGCTAAGTGTGCAATGTTCTGTCATGTTTGCTAGGTGAGGTTGCTTGGTAGTGTTTGACTCTTATGAATTACTACTGATTGTCTACTTTGTTTACTGATCATTGAGAGAAGTGTTCAACTATAATTGTAGATGTATCTATTTCTCCTTTTAGTTGTGTCAGTTTTTGATATATGTATATTGAAGTTCTGTTATTGGGTGCATATATGTTTAGGATTTTTATGTCTTTCATAAACTGATCATTTTTATTATTATGAAAAACCCTGCTTTTTATCTGGCAATATACCTTAAGCCATAGTTTAATAAATCTCTCATAGATAATCCAGTTTTCTCATCATTAGTGTTTGCATCCTCTTCTTCCAACCATTTACTTTTAACCTATCTTGCATCTTTATATTTAAAGTGCATTTCATTATTACTATTACTTATTTTTAGGTAGCCAACATTTCTGATGGACAGCATGAGGTTTGGGCCTTGATATTGGTTGGGAAAACCTATCCACTATTTAGAGTGGCCCAGAGAGTGTGACCAGTTTACTATCTTGATATAATCTCCTTATTTTGGTGATTAGGAACTTGGCTTGGAGAGAAAAAGGCCTTTGGTCAGGATCAAATACCAAGCTGTCACAAACATGAGCATAGAATTCAGGTACCTGATGCTCTACTCCGTCATTGTCTTGTTGCCACACTGACTTTGTCTCATCATTTGCAATGAAATTGAGGGGGTTCCTCAGATGTACTGCTTTTGGTTTGATTTCCAGAGAAGCATTTCAAGTAAAGGTCAGTAGGATGAGTGCCATTGTTCTCGAGTAGTTGAAAGCTTTTAGCTTTGCCTGCTTCAGTGACTTGTTCATAATATGCAGTCCTTAGTGCCAAGTGACTTCTTGTAAACCTTCAAAGATTTTAGACAACTCTAAAACCTTTGTAGTGTGCAACTGGGCAGTTCAAAAGCCAAGTGTTCTTTTAAAAGGGTAAGAGAAGTCTACCCATGTGCACACTTGCTCTTTGACCTCTTTTGATGTCCCCCCTTTGAGAATATAGATCTTTTTTGCATTCCAGCCTCTCCATACTGATAGGGCTACAGAAATTTCCCTTGACAATTCTATGCCTCATCACATCCATCTAAAACTACAAAAACACTTAAAAAAATTCTTCCTGAACATGTGGGGTCTGCTATTTGGTTTCATTAGGGGAAAAAAAAAAAGAGTGATAATGATGGAAATAAAGAATATTTTTCCCTTTTGAAGTTGGAATTGTAGATATTCAGGAATCAAGGGAAATTATATTTTACTTAAATCTGCTTGACTGTACTGAGCTATAAATGAATATCATCATTTATGCATACACATGGGTTTCAGTTGATAGACTGTAAAGTCTTGAAAATAGCTCAGTCATGGAATGAGAGATACCTGATTTCTAGTTTTGCCTAACCAACCATTTGACCTTGGGCAAGTCACTTAATTCTCTGGGTCTCAGTACCTACATCTGTTAAATAAAATGTTTGGGATTTCCAGTCTTTGAGATTTCCTTCTTTAGTGCTGTTTCAGTGCCATTTAAATAAAGCCTAACATTTCTTTTTCTTTTGCGTAATAGTTTCTGTAATATATGTGTATACATCTGTAAATTTTGTTCCATGCTGAGATTATGAATTTCACAGAATTTCTTCTGCTATGATTTTTTTTCCTTTGTGCTTAGCAAGTTTTCTCCCCTAAATTCAATGCATTCTTTTCATGACTTTTTACTCTTTAACTATCTTTACTTTGGAGTGTGTGTGTGTGTGTGTGTGTGTGTGTGTGTGTATAATATCACATATAGATTAGTCTGCATGATGTTCAGAAAACATACTTATTGAGTTTTGGGGTTTCTTTGTGGGGGGGGGCACGGTTGGTGTATCATTGACCTTTCCCAATGAAGCTGGCAGTGTTAGCCAATTCTCTGTGCATTGCATGAGGGTTCAGTGCCATAGATAAAGTCTGATGACTGGGCATTTCCCACCTGAAATGGGATTTGCTAAAGGAAAAAGTGTTTCATGTACTTCAAAACAATGGCTTCACTTATCATTTTGAAGGTCAATCATGGTAGGCTTTGAAGTGAACTTTGGTTTGAAAGTTGATTTGCTACAAATTTGCTTTAGATCAAGGAATAGAGACTTGGTAAATTTGCAGATCAAGGAATAGAGACTTGGTAAATTTGATGTGCCATGCCTTTTTTATATGCAGATGAAATAACAATCAAATTTTGTTAAATGACTTAGAGTATGGTAAAATATATCTTATGTCTGGTATATAGCCAGTGCTCCATTCCTTTCCTTTTACACCTTAAAAAAAAAAATCACCCATGACTCTGATCATCAATTATAATGATCAGCAAAGCCTTCTTTTCCTTTTTACACGACTTACTGCTTCAATATGATCTGGTTTCTTCTTCTGAAGGGGTATCCTAGAGTTTGTAAGTATAAGAAAGGGAAATCCTCTTGGAATCTATCAAAGTAATTTGTGGGAAGCATTGAGGATAGCATGCATCTCAACTGTAATAAATATAACTCACCATTACAGGAACTAGAATAATCAGGTGACCTCTTTCTCTATGTCATCTTCTTGACCAACCACTCTGTCAAAATTTACTTCTTGAGACTGCTCTGTTCTGCTCTTGGCAGATCTTAAACACCATTAACCTTATCTCCTTGACACACATTCTCCTCTTGACTCCCATGACACAATTTCCTGGTTTTCTCCCACCCTACTGATATCCACATCCCTTCTCTTTCTTCTTGCTCCTCTTCTTCCTGTTTTCTTTTTCTCTGCCAGGCTCTTGCATATTGATGTGTCACAGATTTGGGTCTAATCCCTCTCATTCTCTGAACAGTTTCCCTAAAAGGTTTGACTTAGTGCTTTGCCCGCTGCCTCTCAAATTTTTTTCTACACTCCTTAGTCTTTGAGCTCCAGACCAGTATCTCCAACCTCCTACTTGTTGTGTGTACTTGGAAGTCTTATAGACCCCTCACATTTAACATGGCCAAAATGGAATTCTTGGTCCCACAAGTCTGTTTTCCCTTGAAGTTTTCAAGCCAAGTTTCAAGCTATTTCCTCAAGCCAAGTGGCTAAGAATCATTCTTACCCTCCTTACTCCTTCCTTCTGTTCACCATCTACATGTAAGTCATCATCAATTCCTGTCCTGATGGAAATGTGTAATGTGAAGACTTTTACTGCTTTTTTTTCTCTTTTAGTTACTCATCTGGACAAAATTATCATCTGTCACCTAGAGTTACTATGGCCTCCAAACTTGTCTCTCTACTGCTCTTCTTGTCCTTTTAGCTATCCATTCTCCATACTTCTCCATACTCTCCTATTGCATTGAGAATAATAACTAGGCTTCTTATTCTTCCACACAAGGTCCAACCTCATAAGATTTTTGCTGACTTCTATAACCTGAAATAAATGGTTTTTTTCTCTTTTCCTCACTATTATACTTTGGTCACACTGTGGGGTTTCATTTTGATTTTTTTTTAAAATAAGCCATGCTCTCTAAAGTATCAAGGCATTTGAATTTGACAGTGTATGTGTCTTGAATGCTGTCTTCATGGGTCTTTGCCGAGTTGTCTCTTAACATCACATGAGACCATTCCAGAAAACTCTGAGTACTGAAAGGATAAATCAAAAACTAATAAAATGGTTTTCTAGAGGAATAGTGTGAAGGCATAAAGGCATAAATGAAACTACTGAGTTCATTTTTACTTTGAAACATGTAAATTTAAAAACAGAATTCTGTCAGTGAAAAATGTAATTCCTAAAATTAAAATTAAGCAGAAGCTACTAATAATAAATGATGAGAAAATGAGGAAAAAAGCAATTATAAAGTTTTCCACTTCTGAACATGAGGTCATAGGGAGGACCAGATTCACCGTGCCTCTTTAAATAACAAGACAGAAGACAAAGAAAACAGACAAAACTTAGGAAACCATGGTTTTCAGTCATTGTGTAACAGGGCATGACTGTGATCCCTGAAGAGAAAAAATTGAGGTGAGCTCAACTGCCCACAGGCAGTTTCCAAACAACATCATAAGAAATAGAATTCTGGGGGCCCAAAGAAGCAAGAATTTGTGAGGGCAGAACACCAAGGATGGTGCTAAACAGTGAGCGAGCTCTGGTGATTTGCGGAGGTATCCCTTTTGATGTTTGGCTGAGTGCTGCTCGTGTGTGTGTGTGTGTGTGTGTGTGTGTGTGTGTGTGTGTGTGTGTGNGTGTGTGTGTGTGTGTGTGTGTGTGTGTGTGTGTGTGTGTGTGTGTGTGTGTGTGTGTGTGTATAGTTGACATACAACATTAAATTCCAGAAGTACAACATAGTGACTCAACAATTATATACATTCAAATGCTCACCATAATAAGTGTAGTATGGTATTGACTATATTCTCTATGCTTTACTTTTCATCACCATGACTTAATTATTTTATAACTGGAAGTTTGTACCTCTTAATCCTTTTGACCTATTTTGCCTATCCCCTGATCCCTCTCCCCTTTGGCAACCACCAGCTTGTTCTCTGCATTTGAGTCTGTTTCTCTTTGTTGTTGGTGGTGGTGGTTTCTTAGTTTTGATTTTCAGACTCCACATACAACTGAAGTCATATGGTATTTGTCTTTCTCTCTTGGCATGCATGACAGAAAACTATGGAATGTCAGGGAGAGAACTACTGGGCAGAGTGGTTTACTTTCAGGAAAGTAATTCTGTAAAGAAATTGCCTGCAATAGAAGTTATGGGACTCAACAGGATCCATGACTCTCACAGCTGCTCCTAAGTTGGGAATATTTTCTGTCATAGTAACCAGTTTGGAAAGCCACACAAGACAAGGGGCATTATTTTGAGTCTTCAGGTTATAACCTTAAAAGAATGGGATAACTTAGCCCTGGATGAAAGGCTACCTTAGATGGGCCCTAACAACGGGTAGAGGCAAACCTTAACAGATTAAACTGTTTCAAAGTAACTGAGCTGGAAAACTGTTTATTTAAAGGAATAAAGCTGGGTCCATCAACTAATAACATAAAATATTCAATGTTCAGCCTCCAATCAAAAATACAAAGCATAATGGGAGAAGATATTTGCAAATGACATATCAGATAAAGGGCTAGTATCCAAAATCTATAAAGAGTTTCTCAAACTCAACACCCATAAAACAAATAACCCAGTCAAGAAATGGGCAGAAGACATGAACAGACATTTATCCAAAGAAGACATCCAAATGGCCAACAGACACATGAGAAAGTGCTCAACATCACTCGGCATCAGAGAAATACAAATTAAAACCACAGTGAGATACCACCTTACACCAGTCAGAATGGCTAAAATCAACAAGTCAGGAAATGACAGATGTTGGCGAGGTTGCGGAGAAAGGGGAACCCTCCTACACTGTTGGTGGGAATGCAAACTGGTGCNGGGGGGTTGTGGGGGGTAGGGAGGGAAAAATAATGAAACAAGATGGGATGGGGAAGGAGACAAACCATAAGAGACTCCTAATCTCACAAAACAAACTGAGGGTTACTGGGGGGTGGGAGGGTAGGGATAGGGTGGATGGGTTATGGACATTGGGGAGGGTTTGTGCTTTGGTGAATGCTGTGAAAGATGTAAGCCTGATGATTCACAGACCTGTACCCCTTGGGCAAATAATAAAAATAAAATTAAAAAAAAATACAAAGCATACAAAATAGCAAGAAAATATAACCTATAACCGTGAGAAAAATCTCTTAACAAAAACAAAAAATCCAGATCTAACAGATAATATTGCAGATGATTCCAGCTAACTGTGAAAAACCCACACAGATAAAATGATTTTTATTCGATGACTTTAGAATAAATTAGTTTAACTACACATCATTAGTAGGATATTTTATAAGGTCTCTAAACAAACACCAAACTGGAACATATGAGCAAATGAATCTAAGTAAATGTGAAACCAGTAATATGTCCACAAAGAGAGATTCTTTCAAGTGATTTCTGACATAATAGTGACTGAGTGACTATATCCTTAGTGAGATAGGGTCTAAAGACTGTAACTGCTAGGTAATTTTAAACAGCACAGAGCAGTTGTGTGTTTTTAGGAATAATGTTGGTTTTGTTATCTTGAAACCATTATATTTAAATTTAAATTACATTATATTTAAATTACATAATTTCCAATCCAAGAGAACAGAGGTACAATTATAGAAAAAAAATGTTAAACATTTTAGGGCTTAATTTGACTTGGAAGTTTCAGTATTTACTCATAATTTTTAAAAGATAATTTTGCCATCTCTGCATTGAAAAAGCCTGGAAACAATAACTTTCTAGGACCCAGTGAGCAACCCTGGCATTTAGATTTTATTCTTTAAGTACCATTTCTCACTAAAATAATTAAGGCCTTTTTAGAGAAATGGCCGATTTCTGATGGAGAGAATACACTGGGTGTCCCTGGGATGTCACAGATGTACTAGAAAGAAAAAAAAAAAAAGACTACTGTTGTCACAGAAAAAGACAGGAGCCAGTTTGAGGGGAATCTTAGTATTCACAGTAAGAAAAGTATAATTTATTACAGCATAATTAATATGTAAAATTACATGAGTCCATAGTCATTCTCAAAAAAAGAAATCTGAAAGCCAAATCTGAATGAGAGCCAAATAATAACAATAAAAGTAAATAAAAGGTAAAGAGGTATTTATTCTGCCTTTCCTCTGTAAGCTACATGTCAGGGAGATCAAATAGCTTTATTTGATAAGAGAAGGTTCTCCTTAGAAGACTGCTTGGCTAATCTAGAAGAAGTAAAATAATTAGAAAAATGACCTTTTAAATCACCTTATGGAATAATTGAGTCAGTTAAGGATCATCAGTTAAACTATTACATCAGTGAAAGATCAATAAGGAATTGGTTATGTGTGTTGTGCCATACTATCTCAGGGTACTTAACCTGCTAGTTGCAAGTCAGAACTGTCGCTCTTTGAAGGCAGGATCAGGCTATCACCACCTTAACCCAGGAGGTTTAGGGATCATCTAGATGGTACCTGCTTTTTTGACGACATAATATGAAGTGCACAATGTACCCTGTTAAGTAGTCTTATCAAAAACGTCTAGCTTGAGTATAATCAAGCCTTCACACCTAACTTCAAGTTTATGTGAACTGTAGAGAAAAAAGAGCAGGTTATATAACACCACGATAAAAACTTTAAGCAAATCCAGAACTAGCCTGGTATCTTCAACTAGTCAATATACATGGGGATAAAAACATGGGGGAAAACATGGGGGGTGGGGGTAGTGATGGCAGGATTCTTCCAGATTACAAAAGATAGAACTTATTGTAAAGATGGGACCTTTTTAAACTCTTGTTTTGAACAAAGCAGCTCTAATAGGCTTTTGGAGAATAACTGGATTGAATATGATGGGGAATTTGACATTAAGAAATGATCGTTTGTGTTTAGTGTATTCATGGTACTGTTTATGTACAAAAATTCTCTTGTTCTTCCAAGATTAGTTAAGTATATAAGAGACGAACTAGGTCTGTAAATTACTTTAAAAACATTAATAGCATACATGATAAAATATTCTCTCTACTTTGCTGGGTCTTTGAAAGTTTCTTAATAAAAATTTGGAAAAATCTATTTTCCATAATCACCCTAGCCAATTAATCCATCATATCACCTCTTTTCCCTATGGCACTAATCAAGTTTGTGAAATATTTTATTTTCTGAGGATTCTTACTTCTCCCACTAGAATGTTGGTTTGATCAGAGCAGGGGCTTTCTCTATCAATGTTCACCAGTGGAGTCCTTAGAATGGGTCCTGACACAAAGTAGGTCTTTTTCTTTTTTTCAGTTAATGAGAATAGAAGAATGAATTATAACTGAATAGGTAAGTTAGAGGAAGATTATGGAATTCCAGGAAGGGTATTCTACAAGAATTAAACTGTAGTAATCAGGAAATGAAATGCTTCTGGAGACTTCTCAGCAGCTCAGTAACATGATCCAAGTTATAACATGATGTTTCCACCCTTGTGAAGGGATTTTACAATCCTTGATGATTCAGGTGGTTTGCATAGTGAATATGGCAGGGAGGCAGTAAGTCTTCATGAATTTCTACAATGGCTTTGTGACTGACATGTAATATTTTATGGGGCCATTTAGCATTGTATAGTGATTGATGTATCCATAGCCTATGTAAATACTAAATTGAAGGGGACTTTTAAATATCTGATTGAAAAGCTGATGTGAGAAACAAATTGTATCTCCGTATGAGAACTCCAGGTAGAGTTTCTGAAATTGTTTGCAGGTATACTAGTCCCTTGAGATTCTTTAATTTTGGGTAGTTGTGAAATGCCATATACTTTATTCCCTCAAAGATACTTTCATTTCTCTTCAGGAATTCTTCTGGGCATCTGTAACTAATTACTCTATTTCTGAATGAGTGCATATTGTCTTCCTGACCCCTTTCATTTCTCTGTACCCCACTTCATCCACTGTCTTTCCTTGAGAAGGCAAATGTGTTCACACTACTAAGGAAGGTTTCTGGAATGGGGCTGGTCTTTGTTCAGCAATGTCTGTAACCTCAATAGGGAAGGCTCAATGGCTTGTGGCTAGAACCATTTACAAGTTTTCTCAGTTACTTACCTGAACTGGGATAACTCTGGACGACTGAGCTCAGTTGGGAATATTAACCACAGTGCCCACATACGGACTCCTCAGGTGACTTGGCTTCCCCACAGTGTGGTACCATTTGGGTAGCTGGGCTTCTTAATAAAGCTCAGGACTCTAATACTTAATGTCCCAGTGCCCAAGGTAGAAGCTGTATAACCTCGTATTAGAAATCATATGGTGTTACCCCTATTGTACTTTTTTTAAAAAAAAGATTTTATGTATTTATTTGACAGAGACAGCGAGAGAGGGAGCACAAGCAGGGAGAGTGGGAGAGGGAGAAGCAGGCCTCCTGCAGAGCAGGAAGCCTGATGCAGGTCTCGATCCCAGGACACCGGGATCATGAACTGAGCGAAAGGCAGCTGCTTGATGACTGAGTCACCCAGGTGCCCCTGCACTTAATTAGTTAAAGCAGCCACAAGTCTGCCCAGATTCAAGGGTAAGGGACTTAGACTCCACCTCTCAGCTAGAGGAGTATCACAAAGTTTGTAGCCATATTTTAAGTCTGCCATTACTGGAAATACTACCCAGTCAAATACTTCACTAGAGGGACTATGTAAAATAATCATGCTTGTTCTCAGGCTTATGCACATATGCTGTGAGGCAGAACAAACTGCAAGGCTATCTTGAGCACATCTTCATTGTTTTACTTCTTGTTCTGTTGGTTCCTTCTCAAACAGTGAATGATAGCATATAAATGTGTTTTCAGGGTGCCTGGGTGGCTCAGTCATTAAGCATCTGCCTTCAGCTCGGGTCATGGTCCCAGGGTTCTGAGATTGAGACCTCATCGGGCTCCCTGCTCAGCGGGGAACTTCTTCTCCCTCTCCTACTCCCCCTTCTTGTGTTCGCTCTTTTGCTGTGTCTCTGTCAAACAAATAACCTTTTTTTTTTTTAAAGTGTGTTTTCATATCCTAGCTAAAAAACTTTTCTGATTGTGCTTTACAAGTATAGGTACCCCAAATTCTATAAAATTGAAGAGTTAAATGATTAGTGGATCATTCATAAAATGAACAATCGGTAATGATTCCTCCCAGCTCTAAACTTCAATGATCCTGAACTCATTTTCTTCAGGACACATTTAGAGTTGATTCTGTCAGATCTCATACCCTGGTACTTGGGCTGTCCATGGCCCAGTCATGTCAATTCTGGGCTATTGGCCTCAAGAAGCATGAACAGCAAATAGGGACTTTTCAAATTGTTCCGACACTCAGCCTAGTAAATTAATTATTGAACAGTCACTACCAAATGCTGTTGACATGTGTGCAGTTTGACAAGTCTGCTATCACATCCAGCCCTTTCAGGAAAGTAATTCTGTAAGGAAATTGCCTGCAATAGAAGTTATGGGACTCAGCTGGGTGACAGCCATGTCATGGCAATCAATACAGGAACAAAAAAAGATCAAATATTAATGAAAGATAGACTTATTCATGCACAGGATTAGTATTTTTTTTAAATGCCATTTTACTTCTACTGTCTGCTTTCCAGCCAAGACTGAGTGTTGTCACCTTGAGTTCAGTGTCAATGAGCTATTTCTCATTTCAATTATTTCTTAGAGTGTCTTCTCCTCCTCTTTCTCCTACCTCTTGTCAAGAATTGCAGGCAACATAATGAAGTACTACATCAACTATGGAGCCTACGGTCTGGAAAGGCAAGAGAGAGTTTTATTGAGATTGCTGGATGTAGAATACATCCTAATTTGAAAGCCAGCATGAAGCTTTGAGGAGGATCATGGCCTCAGACCAAAAAAAAAAAAAAATGGTATTGAGATAATTTAACCTTAAAAGAAATCTGAATTTCTTTTTTTTTTTAAAGATTTTTTTTTTAATTTATTTGACACAGAGAGATCACAAGTAGGCAGAGAGGCAGGCAGAGACAGGGAGAGGAGGAAGCAGGCTCCCTGCTGAGCAGAGAGCCCGATGTGGGCCTTGATCCCAGGATGCTGAGATCATGACCTGAGCCGAAAGCAGAGGCTTTAACCCACTGAGCCACCCAGGCACCCGAAATCTGAATTTCTATTTAGCAAACTAGGTGTTTAGCTAGCTATAAGGTGGAAACTTTAAAGATAAGACTCCTAGGGATGCTTATCCTACTAGGTAACATTTCTTGCATCCTTAGGTTGGATATGTTAAATAATCTCTTGTTTTCTGAAGAACTAGTACCCATTTCTAATCATTCATGTTTATGGAATCTCTTAAAGTTTTGCTCTTGACTGATAAGTAGAAGCCACTTTGGAAACATGGAATACCTTCCAGTTGTTACCACTTGTTCTATTTCCCAGAGACTTCTAACATTCCAGCTTTTATCTTGTTTTGGAATAGACAATAATTGCTCGTTTTGCTATGGAATACACCAAACATACTCATTCTTTAAGTCTTAAATAACTAGAGATGGTGTATTTAATAAAGAATGAAAAAAATTTGTACTGGCCAAGGTCAAGGGATTTTGTTAACCTCAGTCTGAACCCACAAAAAATTGGTTGACGGCAAGAGTGACCAAGAGATACAGGATAACAGTGTCACAATGGAGAGTTTTTTCAGGGATCAGGTTTTAGGTTGTGACCTAGGATCCAAGGAGTGAGGGGTTAGGAGGAGAGAATTATTCCTCCTTTTCTCCCCTTCCTTCCCTTCTCCTTTCCCTTTACCCCTCTGTGGTAGACAGAATAATGAACCATCAGAGGTGTTCATACCCTAATCCTCAGACCTATGAATAAATTACCTTACATGGCAAAAGGGACTTTGCACATGCGGTTTAATTACAGATCTTGAAATGCTGTGGAGAGTAGCTTGGATCAGCCAGGTATGTGCAATGTAGTAAGGGTCTTTATAAGAGAGTGATAGGAGGGTCAGTTAGAGAAGGGGAGGTTGAAGTCTTACCATTGCTGGAAGGAGGCCAGGAGCCAAGGAATGAAGACAGTCTCTAAAACTAAAAATGTCAAGGAACAGATTCTACCCCTGAGGCTCCAAAAGAAATGCAACTTTGCTGGCACCTTGATGTTAACCATGTAAGACCCATTTTTGGACTTCTGACCTACAGAATGATAAGATAATCTTTTATTTTAAGCCCCTGAGTTTGTACTAATTTTGTACTTCAGAAATCAGAAATTAATACAACCTCTGTTCCCTTCCTTCTCTCAGCCACAACTCCTACTTCCCTTAGTCTCCTCCTCTTCATTTTGTCCGTTCCTTCCACCAATATTTCTCAAAATACACATTAGTGAAAAAATAGGGCTTATGCCTATGTGGGATATATGTGAATGGGGGGGAACTATTAAAAAAAAACAGAAAATGTTAAATAACTTGTGCCATTTCTTTGAAGGTAATGAGGAGAGATCAAGAGGAAATGAGGTTGTGTTTACATGGTAATTGGGGATGGCCTTGTTAAGAAGGTGACCTTTATACAGAGATGCCAAATTGAAAAGGAGCTACATGGACATTTTGCTATGGAATATACCAAGTGTATTCATTCTTTAAGTCTTCAATAACTAAAGATGGTATATTTAATAATGAATGAATAAAAATTTGGACTGGTCAAGTTGTATATGAGTTGTGTGTGGGTGGGGGTGAGTACCTTCTGTCCAGATGGTAAGGCCAGTAGGAGGCAGGGAAGAGTACGCAAAGCAGTTGAGGTTGCTTTCTAAGCATAAGACTTGTCAAACCATAATCATTCTTTTAACCTCACTGAGTAAAAAATCAATACCTTTCATACGTAGGATTTCATACGTAGAATTTCAAGCTCTCATCTAACATTTAGTTCAAGCTGCCAAGCTTCTTGTTCTTGAAGACATGGAGGGGTTTGATTAATTAGTTTGGCTTCGAGTTCCATCCTACATGGGATAATAATGTCTAGTAATGTAACACTCTCAGAGCAGCAGAGCTCTGGCTTGGCTGGCTTGGCATTGGAGTCGGTTATTAAGGAGAATGTAGCTGCTGTGCATGGCCTTTCCTCTCATGTACTCTGCACAATTAGGGACTCAATGGATGGTGCAATTGATTATCTTTTTATCTTCTTTTCACCTTTAAATTTTAGTCCTCATTTGGTTTGAAGTTTTTCATAGCACAGCCTCCAGAAATCTCACCTTCTGTTGATAAGAGCTCTTGTCCCATTTATGGCTCCAGCCAAAAGATACTGATGCCAGTTATCCTTTACTCCCACAGTGCTCTTAACTCTAGCCCTCGCTCATAGAGAGTGGAAGATTGAGGGGATATCATGGTAATTCAGGTCACAGAATGCTTTCCTTTGTGTTATCCTTGTAGGTAACCAACAGGTACCTTTTGGCTTGAATTACCTGAATAATTGCCTTAAAAATAGTGGGGGTGCCTGAGTGGCTCAGTTGGTTAAGTGTCTGCCTTCAGCTCAGGTCATGATCCCAGGGTCCTGGGATCAAGTCACAGGGCAGGCCCGGAAGCGGGGGGCAGGTTCCTGCTCAGCGGGGAGCCTGCTTCTCTCCCTCTCCTTCTGCCTGCCGCTCTGTTATGTTTTCTCTAAGTAAATCAGGTCATTGGCTATATAATTGTGTTATTACTGAGTACTTGCTTTGTTTCTCTTAGTACAACAATCTTGAAATTTTTCTCATTTTGAAATTATTGGTTTTACCCACCCACTTTACTCCTTGACTACTTGAGTTCTCCAACTGCTTTTTCAAAGGTCCCTGATAATCTTCTAGTAATTAAATTCAATAACTTCCTGCTCCTCACTATTTTTTATTTCTCTTAGAGGTAGACATCCCTGTCTTAAAATATTTTCCACAATAACTTCTCTGATACTTTACTCTCATTATGCGATTATTTTTTTGTGGGTTTCTTCTTCCTCTCTAAATGTTGCTTCTCTTGGTCTTCATACTTAGGTACAAAGATGCCACTAGGATCTGGACTTAGTCCCGGATTAACTGGAAGGGCAGGATGACCCTTATGAGAAAGAGAGCCTGACAACTCAAATTCACAGCCTCTGATGATAATAACAGCTCATTTCTGTTGAACACTTAGTATATGTGGGCAGTTTTCTAAGTTTTCCACCTGTGCTAATGTCTTGAACCTTCACAACAGACTTATGAGGTCATGATATCACGGTCTCTATAGATGAAGAAATTGAGCCGCAGAGATTAAGTTGCTGATGGGTATACAGGTGGTAAGTGTCCAAACCAGTATCAGTACCTGGGCTGTCTGGCTCCACATTATGGACCATTGTACTTCTGAGATGTTCTTGTATGCATTACCTTCTTTTTTTTTTTTTAATTTCTCAGTTGAGTTATAGCTGACATATAACATTAGTTTTTGGTATACAACATAATGAAAGGTATTTGTATATATTATGAAGTTATCACCACATGAAGTCTACTTAAATTCCATCACCACATGGGACGGCTGGGTGGCTCAATGGGTTAAACCTCTGCCTTCGGCTTGGGTCATGATCCAGGGCCCTGGGATCGAGTCCCACATCGGGCTCCTTGCTCAGCAGGCAGCTTGCTTCTCTCTCTACCTCTGCCTGCCACTTTGCCTGCTTGTGCTCTCTCTCTCTCTGACAAATAAAATCTTAAAAAATTCCATCACCACACACAGTTAGGAAATTTTTTTTTGAGATGAGAAATTTTAAGACCTACTCTTTAAGCATGCAATTCTTTTTCATTTCATACATGTATCTGTTATGTTTATACAAATATATACATACATATTTTTAAAGATTTTATTTATTTATTTGACAGAGAGAGAGAGAGAGATCACAAGTAGGCAGAGAGGCAGGCAGAGAGAGAGGAGGAAGCAGGCTCCCTGCCGAGCAGAGGGCCCGATGCGGGCCTCGATCCCAGGACCCTGAGATCATGACCTGAGCTGAAGGCAGAGGCTTTAACCCACTGAGCCACCCAGGCGCCCACAAATATATATATTATTCTTAAAAAAAAAAACAAAACAGGGTTTCTGAATTAGAAAACAGATAGTTTATTGTTTAGAAAAAGTGTCTTAGAACCCAATCCCTGAGCCCTAATCTTCTTGTGGTGATATAAGGCAAGAGAAGAACCCAGAAATTATGAGACTTGGAGTTTATTTATGGTGGCTGGATATCTGCTCATTCTCCCCTCCAGAGAGAGAAAGAGAAATCTTTATTCTGGATCATAAGCAAATATTTTCCAGGAAACAAAGGGAATGAGATCTATAGCTTCCCTATCTTGAAATGAAAGCCAATGGCTCCCGGAGAGATAAGGCCCTAAATCTCTTTACAGCAAGATACTATTTCTAGCTTCCAAGGGTCTATTTGCCATGAAATCATCTTTTTCCCATGTTTTCCAGTTTTCAGGAAGTTTAGGCCAAGCGAAAACAAAAATATTCACGGACCATTAGCTCCCAACAGTATCAGTTTAAGACAGAAAAGAGAATTAAAAACATATAAAGCCCCTCACCCCCCCAAAAAATAGTTTGGGCAGCATGAGCATAAGTGATACAAATGAGGAAATCAAGATGTGAAGCCGCATTTGGTGAAGACCAGGTTTAAGAATTTGGTTGAGATGACCCTTCCTGGAAAGATCAACCTATAGCTTAGAGGAGAAGGAGAGTTAAAGACAAAGTTTTGTAAGTCACCATTAGAATGATATTTGAGACCAAGAGTGGAAGGAATTTCCAATGGGCAGAGAAGAGGGAAGAAAAGAGAGAACATTAAGAAGTAATAGTAGGCTAAGCATTGGGATTTATGGAGGAAAGGGTGATCTTAGAGGAAGTGCCTGAAGGAGGTAAGGTTGGGCGTCCAGATGGAGCCAAAGAGTGGTCTGAGGAAAGACTGTGGGTCAGCCTTCGCCAGGTGCTGCAGAGCAGTCCCCTGCTCTTAGTTAGAAGGCTTCTCACCAGATGCTTCAGGACACCAGTTGGAATCCTTTTGGCCCATTCCTATAAAATCGCCTCTCTTTAAAATGCTAATTCTTCTGAAAATGAGATGACAGCAGAACTAACATTTGAAAATCTAGAGCTTTCTCATAGAAGTTCACATTTCTGGCTTCTCTATCTTTTCCCCACCCCCTCCAAAAAATTCAGCCATATTAGATCTGTATTTGTCCTCGTTCTTAGATACAGTTCCATAATCCCCAACATACTAACGTAATCTTCCTAGCATTGAACCCGAACAGCAGTTGCCCTTAACCAGTGTGACCATCAATCTTTTCTTTCCCCTGACTGGTTTTACTTATTTACTTAATGTTCCAGGTACCTGTACTGCACAATATATTTCCTTAGAAATTTTCTTTTGGAAATAGACTTCTGTATCTTAAAAACAAAGCTGGTCTCCCAAACAAAGTTTGGTGCCAGAAACTGATTCAACGGAGGGTTTAAAGAGCTGAATCTTAAATGTAAGCTCCACCATGTGCTTGCTGTGAAGAGAGGGAGGCTGACTGCCAGAGCTGATGGCCTCTGCTCAGAATGGTGTATTGTTGCTGGAAAGTGGCTGCCCAGCCAAGCATTACAATTGTGAGCTCCTCTGTATCTAGGTGAGACCATTTTATTTTACACTGGGAAATAAAATGTGGGAGGCAATGATGCATGTTACATCCTGACCTAGGAAATTTCTAAAAATAGAGTTTGCTTTCCCCGTCCTTATTGTACCCCCGTGATGCTCTCACAGGACATTTGGCTCCATAGATGCCTTTAACCTGGATTCCTGAATCCTTGTTTGAAAAAGAGCCACCCAACAGGGATGGGGATGACTTGACCTGGGATATTTGACTTGGGTTTTACTGCAAAATGAAGCACCTCCTGAGTATGTTAAATTAACAGGATTTTATGATTACCTGGTACAGACTATTAATCTCTTGACTGAAATGCCTTATATGACCTTTGAATGGGGTAATTTACCTCTCTGTGCCTCAGTTTCCTCAATTATAAAGTGGAGAGAAGACTAGAGAATACCTCACAGAGCTGTGAGAAGGAAATAGGGATAATTTGTGTAAAAACTTAAAGTGTCTGCCCTATTGTCGTCACTCAGAAAATAGCTATTGTCATTTGTACCATGGTATTTGTTTTGTTAATGGAGCCAAAGGTGGTCCCTATAAAAATGGGGCTCATTCTACTTCTTAATAGATGGTCAGACCACAGGGTCAAATTAGGTAAAACCTAAAATCCTCCTCCAGAAATCCAAGTAAAAGTAGAAAATCTACCAAGAAAGTAGAAGATCCTGTTGTCTGTATTCCAGTTTGCTAAAATTATGTAGATATTGGATGGGACTTTCTTGAAATGACGATTGTATCCATTCCTTCTTTTTCTTGGACTGCGCCTATGCAGCCACCAAGCTAATGGCCAGTGGTGGAAAATGTGGCAAATCCCACTGCAAATAGATGTATCAAATCATTGTTTTCGCTGTTGGGCAGGCACAGCATCATGTAGGGGACTGGCTATTGTGCTGACTCTCAAATCTGATCCTCCTTCTAACAGAGGCCTGCATTTATGGGGCAGGGAACTCAGTGCAGAGAACCTGTTTCTTACTGTGAAGCTTGAAGGAGTGCCCGTCCTTTACTCTGGGTCTCCCACCTTCCACCCTGCCCGGGGGTGTTGCTGGGGGTTGAGCCAGAGAACAGCACTCTGGAAAGCATTGTTGGGCTGGCCTGCCTTTTTGTGATGTGAGACGACACAGGAAGAGAGGACAGTGGGAATATTTGGAGCGATCATAGCCACAAAACTCCAGTAATTTGTAGGAGTCTTTGCTATAAGGCAAAATCTACCAGTTTAAGCTGTATCAGAGCTATGTTTGAGCTTTGGCCTTCCTTTGTCTGCTTTCTTTCCTCTACCATGTTGATTTGGATCCTTTTATTGCTTCTTCATTAATTTTATTGCTTCTCATTGCCTTGACTTAATTAAAACAACAACTCTGGCTTTACTTAAACTCAAAAGGAACCCACAAGTAGTTGGCCCCCTGTCTCTCAATCCATGACTGAATTATGTATTAAAAAGACCATGAAGAGCATCCTTCCCCTACATCAGGACTCAAGGCACATCACCCATGTCCTCTTCCACCCCTCATGCTGATTTCCCTCCCTACACAGCAGCTCTGGAAGAAGCCCGTCAGCACTGGGAAGGAAACCAAGCAAATAATCAGGAAATCAAGTATTCACTGGGAATGGATATTTGGAGTGCAGCAAGTTCAATTTGCCAGATAATTTGCTTCCCACACTCAGCTTTACCTACAGCACAATGAAATACATTTCAATCTAAATTGCCTCCTAACTCCAATCAGCATTAATTTAATAATACATATTCAACAGATATAAACACTTTAAATGGCTGGAAAATGAGTACAGATCCACATGTGTTTATGCTGATATTGGTGCCTAAATACGATATTTATCAGTGATGGTGATAGAAATGTTTTTTTCATTTTATTCCCCCCTCCCAGATGTGAATATAAAATCATTTACAAGCTGCTAAGAGGTTTACATATTGGCAGGGTTGGGAGAGCCTTCACCTACTTTGCTTTGCTTTTCTGTGTATTTGCTAAGATTTTCTCTACTGGGCGCCTCTTTCTCTCGTCGGAGAAATTTCTTCTCTAGTCTGGACACAGTACTACCTCTCAGTTGGTATAGAAGCTGAGAGGTGATTTTTCTCCCAACTTTGTAAAAGAAGGAAACTGAGGGAAACATCAGCACATAGGCAAGAGGGCCACAATAAAAGCCTTTAGAACAGAGAACATCTAGAAATGGAGTAACTTCAAGATTATTAAACAGATGAGGGGACTGAACCTCTGAGAAAGAATGAGTGTTTCTTAGGGTGTCAGACAAAGCAAGGACCAGAAATCAGGCTGTCTGACCTCCAGGTCTCTGGACATCCCCAAATGCAGCCTCCTACTCTGGGGAAAAAAATGTAAAGGACTTAAAAGTCACATGCAACTGCAGTTTTTTAAATTGGTGTTCAACAAATGGTTTAGCAGCTGAAAAAATGAAAAGGAAATTTGAGACTTTAATATAAAAGCAAACGGTAGTGGCAGTGAAAGGAATTGTATAATATTAACTCTGTCGAAGGACAGTTTTCAAAATGTTTAAGAACATGACCCTAATACAAATAAAGTATGAACATGTGTCAAGTTGATTTAACTCATTAATAAGGGAACAGATGAGATGGTGAAGCTGGTTGCAAGAACGTTTGAGGAATTGAGCACTAATGGACATTAAAAAATGTTAACCTAAGTTTACTAGGTTGGATGCAAAATTGGTTAAGGTCCAACAAGGTTATAAAACCTTAAAACCTAGGTATTGGGGCTTATCTTTTCTATCAGACTTAAATCTATAAGTTAATGTGTAATGTCATAGTGCCTGGGCTCAAGTCAAACAGTAAAAAACAATGTCAGATACAGTCTTCCAGAGAACTACTCCTTGAGTGGACCAGTTAAGATACGTCTAAGTATGCCATTGGTTAAAAATGCCACTGTTCCTACTTACTTTACAGATTGAATAATAAAGCAGATTTCCAAGTTCTAGGTCATCATCACAATAGAACTTCATAATCACTTTATATTTTTTTCTAAATATACGTCTCCTACCAGACTTTGCCTGTCCTGATCTTATGCACATTGTCAGCAGACTCAAAGCCTGTGTGGGCTCTTAATATTTCTGCCCTACCTCACTGAGTCTTGCTCCTCCTTTTTCCTACTCATTACTTCCTTCCACTTCCAATGTTAGGCTTATGGGATCTTTAGACTTGTACAGTTCCTCCTATCATGGGTCAATCTAATGATTCTTATATCAGAAATAGTCACACAAGACAAAATTCCATGCCAGTGATAGACAGAAGGGCCAGGCTCAGAAAGCAAAGATTAAATTTTCCTTGGGGAAGGAAGCAGTGGGGAAGAAACTAAGAATACTCCAACAGTAGAGCTCTTTCTTTATCCCTGCCACTGATAAAATTCCCATTAGATCTGCCAGAAATTCATGGTTCTGGAAAAAATACAAGGTTTTGGCATTTTAGGGTCAATGTACCAACTCAGGGTAGTATCGACTCCTTCCCTGTCAGCCCTACACCTTCCTGAGGTATCCTAAAACCACTTGGAAGATTCCCAGCTTTCAGTGAGAAACATAACATGCATTGTTTTTCTTTTATGGATCTCTGTATTTGTTTCCATGGATATATAATTATTATTAAGCATTTGGCCCATTTATTCAGACACACATACTTCAATTGCAATACCAAGTTCTAATATTTTGAGGGGGAAGAAAAGGTGAAGCTGACATTTCATCAGGCTTCTCACAGGATCTAAGATATGGAATGCATTTGTTGGGTATAAATAATTAAAGACATTTCTGCCTTCAGTTGGAGTCAGTAAGTGCAGAATTTGTTTACTTTTAAAATAGATCAGAGATCCAGAAAATATGTGAGCCTTGAGGTTGGAAGACCCTGGTTGTCATCTGAGAATTCTTAAAGGTAACTGTGTAGCCTTGGACAAGCTCTGCAGACCCTGAGTGGGGAAGTGACCCTTGCTTGGAGCTTTGAGTTATGCAGGGAGCTTCTGAAGAGAAGTAGGGGGGTGGGGGCAGGGTGGTAGATGAATAGGTAGGGACAGCATGGAAACCTGCTTTCCTTTTTCTCAGTGCACAGCTTGAGTATTTGCACATAATACCTAGAACAGTAAAATCTATTTTACAGCTTTATTTTTTATTTTTCTGCAGCATACCTAAAGGATATAGTAATTCTCATTATTAACAGTGGCATTTTGATTAATTTGTAAAGGCTGTGGGTGGGCATTGGGTATTAACTTTTAGGACATGAGTGTTTTCTCTTGCTTTTGGACATGTTACAACCTGCTGAAGGGGGCTACCCTATCCCCCTCCCTGTGAATTGTGTTAGCTCCTACCCCTAGAGAATCACTGCTATGAGCAAGGGAGCTAGGGAGAGGTCCCTGGACTCATTTCAGAAAGCCCTTGAGGCTCCTGGACTGGGTGTAGTATTTGTGCATGTTATCAGGAGCGCTATGCTTGGGATGCCCAACTCCCACAGCGGATTAGGTTCCCTTCAGAGACACTGGGCAGGGGATGTTGACAAGCCTTCCCAGACACACACTGTCTCTGTAGCCGCCAGCCTCTGCCCCCACACAGCAGTTGCCACTGAAGGCCTCTGAGAGCAACTGTTAGAATCCAAGAGGCTTCCACCTCCTGGATTAAAATTCGAGGGCATTTTAAACAGTTGTCTCAAAGGGCCCAGTGCCTTTCCCAGAAATGTAAAGGACTCATCCAGCTCAACAACCTGGGACTCACATTTGGTCCTGCAACTTTGGCGTAATTTACCTTTGCCCTATATTTCCTGGCATCTGCTTACTTCTTTCATGCTGGAGATTCTGAGTTCTGGCTCTTGACTAAATTTTGGTCCAAATTTTGTCACAAGGTCTCCCACCATTTCTCTGTGGCTACATTGCTCATGTGGGTTATCTGTATCCTGTAAATGGGATTTGTAAGCCTTTAGATTTTATACAGATTTGTACATCATGGCTTGGGAGTTCTATGCTCTTTGAAACTTCTAATGAGAAGTAAATGCAAGCTCCCATGTAGACCAAAGCTTCCCAAATTATCTATGGGGAAGGGTCAGTTGTACTGTTTTTAAAATTTTGAGTCCATTGCTGACTAATAATGCAACAAAATAAAATTTTTAAGATGCAACTGAAAAGATACAAAATATAAGTTCCTTTTTTATAGTATTAGATTCAACAAGTATAAAATGTGCTCTCAAGTCTCTATTTCAGTTTCTGAATGCTTTCTTCTCAAATCAGTACCTACCTTGCTGTATGGACCAGTAAAAAGCCACTCAGACCAGCTCTGTTGTCCATCCACAGTTTGAGTAGCTCTGAGTGAGAGCGTATGTAGGAAGGTTCTCAGCCCATTGTATCCTGTCCTTTTTATGGTGGGGGATGAAGATGGTATGTGGCTGTGACAATATTCTCGAAGTCGTGAGTCCCTCCATCCTCCTCATCTCCTCCCAAGAGTTTAGGACCATGGGAAAATCTTTTCTATACAATTCCCATGTAGAAAGATGTTTATAAAAATTGAATCAGAGTTTGAAGAGACTTTCTTAACCATGAAGATGAAAGACTTTTACCATGCAGGTCAGTCTTGATGTTACGTTACCCATCACAGTATCTTTGGTGGACCAGAGATTTTCCTAACTAAACTGGAATTGCCTTATATTACCTTAGGACAGACGGCATAGATAAATGCATCTGGGCATCAGCTTAAAAACCATGTAAATGAGGCAAGCAGGAGGGCAGGTCCAGCAGAGAACAGAAGTCATTCTATGTTTCCCCAACATGCCAGTGTAAGAAGGTTCAAAAAGTGTACTTACTGCTTGTAAGAGGTCTATGTAGAAGCCAGGAACTTTAAAATAAATGTAAGGAAGCCAGGGACTTCAACTAAGTGTTTAAGATAACAACCTAAATACTACATGAAATGAGGGGCAAAGGCGAGAGAAGGGGAGAAGAAAGGAGGAGCAAGAATCTGAAATTGGCAGCGCAGATGGCTTCAGAAGAGATGGATTTGAGGAGTCAGTGCTAATCTTGAGCTTCAGAATTGTTAGCATTCTTAAAAACATCAAAATCACTTGTTACTCTATGGAGCACTTCCATGGTGTGTAAATTAATGCATCAGAGCATTAACTACATTAAGTACATTTTCTCATTGTCTGAAATTACTGCATCAGTTAACAAGATTGCACCTGGCTTTGTATATAATTGTGAGAGAGCTTTACTTCTGAGACTGGAATTATCTGGACCAACTAGATGGAAAAATAATGCCATTATTTGAAAAAGTCACACAAGAAGCTACCGTAAAGATGAAGCTATATGAGGGGACTCATCAGAGACAATTTTCTAGGTTAACACATTGTAGAAGAGTTGATTTTATTTAATCAGCCGTACTACTTCGAAAACTTATTAGTATTGGATTATGTGACATCTACCTTGTGAATAACCTCACCAAAATGATAAATCATTTCTCCAGCTGAGAACCAGTTTGATACAATTGATGCAGTAAAATGCTATAATAGAATGAACTGGGTTAAATATTATAGTTGCCCATATTTATTGGGTATCAAAATTATCTGGGGTACTTGGCAGTAATAAAGATTCCAAGTAATATAGGATCCCAAAGCCAGATATTCTAAGCTATCAGAGCTGGGGGACCATAAACTGCCTTCACAAACAACACAGGTGAGTCCAACACAGGTTGGATTAGAACACATTTTCAAGAACACATTTCTTAGAGCACATTTTCAAGACCCATACAACTTCTCATTGAATGAATGAGGAAATGGAGACTCCTTAGCCCTATGACCTTGATGGGATCATTTAAATTCTAAGAGGCCGAACCAAGACTGAAACTCAGATATCTGGTCCCACCCACATACTGCCTTAGAAGTATTTGTGTCTCTGGCTGAATTGTATCCCTGTACATTGCCTTGGAACCCAACATACCTTTCTCAATTTACAACTAGAAGGGTTTTGCCAAAACTGGGGGTGACTCAAGAAAAGTACTTAGGAGGTAATCGAGAGTGCTTCTCAAATTCTACGTTAGTGGTACCATATGCAGTGACTTCCCTGTATCTCCATAATCTCAGACAGAGCCTGATGACATAGAGGGCAGATAGTCTTTCTTTTTGCTCCAGTTGGGGGATCTGGGAATCACAGAGGAGGCAGAAAAACTAGAGTTCATACCCAGTCTAGTTACCAACATGTGAAGAAAGGCTCAGAACCAAGGCAATTCTGTCTTGGTTCCTTCTAACAGTAATTCTCTGATACTAACCAGGTGTCCTTTGGCTCTGCTCAGCTCTAACAGAAACCACCCAGAGATAACACAGAATCACAGGTTGAGGGTTGAGTCCCACGAGACTGCCCCTACTTCAAATGCCAGCCCTAAAGCCCGGGTATCCCCACACCTTCACCTCTTCTTGGCCCACTACAAACTGGGGAGTTCCCATGACCTCCCTTCGGGTTTGTTAATTCCTTAGAACAGCTAACAGAACTCAGGAAAAAGCTCTACTTACCATTATAGGTTAGGATGGGGAGACATGAGTGGGCAGGGTTCCCATGCCCTCTGCAGGTGTGCCACCCGCCCAGCACATCAAAGTACTCACCAACTTGGATGCTCTCTGAACCTCAGTATTTCAGAGTTTTTATCAAGGTTGCATTACATAGGCATAATGGGTCAGCTCATGGGTCATGTGATGAAACTCAATCTCTAGTCCCCTCTCCCTGGACAGAGACTGGGGAATGGGGTTGAAAGTACAACCCTTTAATCACCTTTGATCTTCCTGGTGACCAGACCTCACTCCGAGGCTATTTGGGGGTCTTCTCATTCACATAAACTCAGGTCCGGTATAATATTTTTTATAAGTAACAAAAGACACTCCTACCACTCCAGAAATCCCAAGGGTTTTAGAGGCTCTGTACTAGGAACTCTGGACAAAGACCAACACTGTTTTATTTTTCCTTACATTACACCTTTCAATTTTGTTTTGAATAAAGACTGTTGTCAGAGAAGACCATTCGTCTTACTGACTAATCTGCAACATTGTGAAAGAAGACATTTACTATCTGAGTCTGGACTGCAGTATGTAGAAATATTAGAAATGATTGTGTGCAGTTTGCATTTCTTACATTAAAAAAGACAGGAAACAAGATGGCTTTACAGATTATTTTGTAACTGCCTAAATGCTGTTAGGATGTATAAGGAAGAAAAGATTTATATAAGATGGTATGTTACCTTGTTTGGAAAATTAGGCTGCAGTAATAAATAATATCCACTGGCACTTTATAGTTTATAATGTACTTTTATGAGTATCATAATAAAGTGCTAACATTTATTAAACACATCTTTGGGTCAGACTCTCTAAGTGTTCATATGCGTGATAACTGGTTTTTAGGCTTCATAACTCTATTAGGTAGGCACTGTTAAAATCTCCATTTTGCTAATGAGGAAACTGAGAGGTACACAAGGTTAAATAGCTTGCTCAAAGTCACAAATTAGCATTAGCATCAGAACTTGAAACCTGGTTCATCTGAGCTTAGAGCCCTGCACTATACTTAATAATCCCTACACTGTAAACTCAAAGTAGAGGAGAGAATCCTGGACTGATAACTGATAGCCAGCATGGCCTGGATTCTAGACCTTGTCATGCAGACCTGCTGTTTGACCTTGGACACTTCAGTTTTTTTTTTTTCTTTAAGATTTTATTTATTTATTTGATAGAGAGCACAAGTAGGCAGAGAGGCAAGGAGGCAGACAGAGAGAAGGGAAAGCAGGCTCCCTGCTGAGCAGAGAGTCTGACTTAGGACTAGATCCCAGGACTCTGAGATCATGACCTGAGCCGAAGGCAGAAGTTTAACCCACTGAGCCACCTAGGTGCCCAGACACTTCAATTTGTTAACCTCTGGTTTCCCCTTTGACCTTGTTGAGTGGGAGGCAAATTGAGGTAGTTGCTCTCTGACATTTCAGGTTTGGTCATTTAGGACCCGATGCTTTGAGTTTGGCTTCTGCTCATGTTTGGTCCCAAGCATTTAGAGGAGTAATACTTTATGAATCTGGGAGTTTGGAGTGTGAGGGGCAGCTTCTTTGAGAGATTCTAGGGCCAGTGCCCTTATTTCCTTTTATGCTCTAGTTCCGGGTTCCAACATACTTAGTGCCAACATATTTTTCTCTGAATATAAATAGAGACCATTTCACAGAGCCATATGGACAATGTAAATGCAGATTTAAAGATAAACAGAGTCCTGGGAAAATGCCTTCACATTTCTAATAGGCTTAATATTGCTTTTATTTTTTTCATGAATGATTAAAATCTGGGAGCATTGGCAGACTGTTTTTCCCTCCTCCTATTGTAGAGCATGGACTTAGTCATACAGATCTAAGGTTTTGCTTTCTGGCTGTCTTATTTACCAACAGGGCTGATCTTAGTCAAGTGACATGACTATTCAGAACCTCAGTTTCTTTGTGTCAGATGACAGTAACACCCACTTCATGGGATTACCAGGAGGATAAAATGAAAGAGCTTGAGAGCAGCTTGCTAAATACTTCTTTTTTGTGGATGTAAATTAAGTTTGGACCTTTTTGGAGCCCCCTTTCCTGCTCTCTCTCCCCTTTCTCTGCCTGAGCTTGGCAGGCAGACTGCTGGGCTGGAAAGCTTCCTGCTCTCACTCCTGCCTGTTTTATTTTCAGAGCTTCCCTCACATATCTCAGCAGGATTCCGTTTGTAGATGGAAAGGAATATTTTGGAGTTAGGCAGAGAATTCCTCTCAATTCAGTCTTTATTTCCACCAGGGAATTGTTCCTAGAGCCTTGCAGTGACCTCAGGAAAAATACCAAGTTCTCAGGGCCTTAAAGTCGGCCCTGAATTTTTTGTCCTCATAGTCGGTGTAGAGCCTCAGGTGTAGGACATACATCCCTGTGGGCCTCTGGGACTCTGATTTCCTAAAGGTGTATCTGTTTACCATGGCAGATAGGAGGGAGCCAGAGAGCTTCTTGATTTTTCATGGAGACACAGTGTGGTCTAGTAAGCATTGGACTCTGAAGACAGACTCCCAGGGTTCAAGCCCAGTCTCTGCTGCTGCTGACTGGCTTGATAACCTCAGGCAACTTAACTTTCCTGTGCCTCAGCTTCCTCTTCTGTACAATGGAGATAATAGTAGCTATCTCATAGTGTCATGGTGAGAATGTCTGACACATGCTAAGTATCACGTGTTTTTACTATTTTAATATTTGCATTAATATAATGAATGGAGTCTATTTCCCTATTACTCTTGATGTATTACTATAATGAAGGTAACATTGTCAAGAATCCGGAAACTGACAGCATTAGAGCTTGTAATACTCTGTTTAAATCAGTTTCTCAAAGGGTGGTGTTAAAAAAAGAGGATTTTGGATGATGTAAGGATAGGCTTCGTTTTTCTTAATAATTTTGAGCTTATTTTAATATATTTGGGAAAATGTGAAGAACATGTCAAGTTCGCGAGTCCATGGGTTTGCTTGGGAAGAGGCCAAGGCCTGGTGGTGGGAGGACAAAGCTCATTATATGTGAAGGACCAGGAAAGTTTCCTTTGGAGAATTTCAGCATAGGAGATGTTAATCTGAATATGTGGCTGTAAGTGCTTGCAGATCATGAATGCAAATTGCAAAGGAGGCATGAATTGTCAATGACTTGTAATGAGATAAGATTACAGGTAAGAATTGGTATTTTAAAATAATTTTGAAAAACACTTTGAGAAGAAAAATGTCTTCGTATGACTTGATAATAATAAATGTAGGGTGGTTTTTTCCCCCCTTTTTCCTTGCATAGTGTTTCAGTGATGATGAACAGTGATTCCTACCCCAGGCCTGGTTCTTGATTTACTTGATGGTGAACATGCCTTGGTAGAATCCCCTTGATTGCTGTTAAAAGACTGTTCCTGAGTAGAAATTGCCATTCAAAGGGGGAAATAATGCAGCCGTGACTGACTGATGACAGAAGAGGGCTTCAGGGCAGAGAGCCCTCTATATTGATTGCTTGACTTCTACTCATTTCTCTATGGTGGCCCTGTTCTGGGCTTGCTCTTCTGTGCTGGAGAAACAGCCGCCAAGAAAATTGCATCAGTTTTCTCCTTTGGTGTCTGTGACATAAATAAGGATATGAGCAAATCTGAGTTCTATTTTTAGTTCTGTCTCTTTCTAAATGTCTGACTTTGGGTAAGTTATTTGTATTGCCCGGGCTTCAGTGCTTAAGTAGGATAGTAAAGCCAGCCCAGAGCTCAGAGTCGTCACTGGTTTAACTTGGTTCCAGTTTGGATGGTGGAGACCTTCTTTTTTTTTTTTTTTTTCCCCTGGTCTACGCCATGTTTTAAATATGAGGAAATTTCATATGAAACATCTGCAAGTCCTGCTTCTGTTTGAAACTTGGAAGATCCAATGACCTTGATCTCCTATTCCTACATGGTGGAAATCCACTGGAGGTTAGTCAGTGGTGTCCCTTGAGATGTGACTCCCTCATGGCTTCCACCAGTTCCGTTGACTTACACCAGCCTCCTGTGTCCATTTGCAGCACCTGCCTTGCCTCTGAAGTGTGTTTGTAACTTCCAGAATTCTCTTTGGGTTGCTCACATGTCTTCATTTCTATTTTCGTGGCTGCTTCAAGAATAGATAGGGTTTGCCAGTTAAGCACTTTCTAGGTAAGTCAAGGGCTTGTAATAACTTCTCAGAATTTTCCACATATATGATATTGATCATAGTTGTGACTGTGAAACTTACGGTAAGTTTAGTTACATTTTGTTTACTCTTTTAAATCTGGAATGAATCCCCAAAACATAAAATAGATTTGCTCTTTTAAAATCATTTGTTTTGGGGCATCAGGGTGGGTTAAGTGTTTGCTTTCCACTCAGGTCATGATCCCAGAGTCCTGGGATCGAGCCCCATGTCTGGCTTCCTACTCAGCAGGGAGGCTACTTCTCTCTCTCCCCCACTCATGCTGTCTCTCTCATTATCTCTCTAAATAAATAAATGAAATCTTTAAAAATAAAATAAAATGATTGGTTTTGATGTAACTTGGAAATAAGATCCAAGCTTCCTTTGTCCTCTTAAATTACCAGCGGAATCAGAAATAACTTTAAAACAAGGGCAAAAAAGCTCTGGTGTTCATTGTTATTTGCTAATGTATTACCTACTAATCTCTAAGGAGTCCAAAGACATGTAGTCATTGGGGAAAAAGAAGAAAAACCTACAGATAAAAAATGATATAAGAAGCACTGATTTAATAATGGGATATTATTGTATGTAATAATATAAACTTTTAAAATTATAATATGAAGTAGAAATGGAACCCACCGGGCGCCTGGGTGGCTCAGTGCGTTAAAGCCTCTGCCTTCGGCTCGGTTCATGATCTCGGTCCTGGAATCGAGGGCAGCATCGGGCTCCCTGCTCAGCAGGGAGCTTGCTTCCTCTCTCTCTGCCTGCTTCTCTACCTACTTGTAATCGCTCTCTCTCTGTGTCAAATAAATAAATAAAATCTTTAAAAAAAAAAAAAGAAATGGAACCCACCATAGTTTCAACTATAATTTCAAGGTTCTGAAATTTTGCCAGCATGCCATATTTTACAAGATTTTTTTCAGAAATTATTTAACTGAGGCACCTGGGTGGCTCAGTGGGTTAAAGCCTCTGCCTTCGAATCAGGTCATGATCCCAGGGTTCTGGGATCGAGCCCCACATCAGGCTCTCTGCTCAGCAGGGAGCCTGTTTCTTCCTCTCTCTCTGCCTGCCTCTCTGCCTACTTCTTCTCTCTCTCTGTCAAATAAATAAATAAAATCTTAAAAAAATATTTAACTGTTAGGATTTAGAAGGAGAGAGTTTAATATCTGACAAACTCTCTATGTGATAAAACTTTTTTCTTATCTTCAAGTGTGACTTCTATAAGCCAGCATGACATTCTTGGAGAGTCTGTACAGCTTGGTGGGACAAATAACTGAATTTGTTTCGAACAGGATCTGGATCTATGTTCTGGCTCTAAAACTTCCTAGGGTCACACACACACACAAGTCCATTGTTGAAGAATTCAGAGCCTCAGCTTACTCTTTTGTAAAAAGAATAATCGGGCTTATTCACTAATGAGAAGATCACTGAGACTGAATAACCCAATCTTTCTAAATCAGTATAGTGTCTGGCATAAAATAAACATCAATATTTTTATGTTTTGTTTTTGGTACAGAAATAATTATTAGTACTTGAATATTCCTTGAATCCTGAAAAATCTTGAGAAGTGACCGTGTCTTAGATGTTTTGATTATTATTTTTTTTACTTTTTTAAGAACAACACATGATACCCACTGAAAATAGATTAGTGCTGTTTCATTTCCCTCTTAGTACATCATCAAGATGTAGGAGCAGATGTGTTACATTTATCCTGATATCTGAACTATATTTTATCATTTAACAGTTCCGTGTTAAAAGGAGTGAAAGGTTTTCACAGGTACCCACTGCCAATGTTCCCTAATTTTGTTGTTGTTCATAAGATTGAACACAGCCCTCACAGCATTGATTGGTATGGTCTGGTGGGGAGAGACATGCAGAGCGCTAGTTTTGTTGAGGTTGTTGGTGAGGGTGCCTGTGGTATTGGAAGTTCTTAGGCAGTTTTATGATACCTTGTAAGCAAGAGAGCCTCGTGCTGGATCTTCCACCTCCCATCTGGTTGTTTTTGGTGTCCAATAACATGGGGTTATCCGCCATCTTCTGGGTTGGTAGGAGGATTGAGCCCTTGGTAAATCAGTGTGCTATAGCATGGAAGCTGTTAACATCCTAAATGCAAAGTGTCAGAAGTCCTTTAAGAAGTGAAAATCAAACGTGTTGCTCCCTTTGAGATTTAGGGCACAACACTTCACAGTAGAGAATGCAGAGAAAGGAAACCCTGTTCCAGAGAGAAATACACCAAAGCCCGTAAAATTCACTTGAGAGTAGATCAAGTCTTTTAACTCCAGCCTTTTAAGTTACTGCTTGGTATTGTTCTCAACTTGATTCCTAACTTGCTTAAAGAAGGAAAAAAAAAAAAAAAGTGAAACATTTATAAAGACAGAAGGAATTAATCCCTTCTTGGTTTGGATTCAAAAGAAATGCACATATTTAAATAATTCCAGTTTTTGTAGAAGTATTGAAGATTTCTTTTTGTTTCTTTATTTGAAACTTTACAGGTCATCGTAGTCGTATTTACTTTAGGTATTATATAGCTGGCTATTATTTTGTCTTAATAAAAGGATGCAGCCATTCAACAATTATTGGATCAATATATCACAATTATTGTGGTATATTGCCTTATTTCCTCCATATTCCTTTCTTTTTTTTTTACCCTTGCTTTGTTTTCATTTGCATTTATCAAATTAATACTTTTTATTTCCTGCTAATTTGGGATTTCAACTATTTATTTACATTTTGTTAGTGGTTACCTTAATAGTTTAACAGTTGTATTTATGCCAATCTCAGACTTCATATGTTTTCCCATGTCTAATTTTGAAAATATTTAGATATATAGTATAGTTGAAAGAATTTTACAATGAATACCTGTATATGCTCTACGGAGATTATATAATTAACTTTTTCCTATATTTATGAATTAAGATTTTGCTTTTCCAAAACTTCTTTGCTAATGTTTGCAGTAGTACTAGAACATTTTAATTAAGTAAAAAGTACATTCAAGCTTTTTAAAGCTCTTCCGGAAATAGAGGTGGTTGAGCTGGTATGCCTTACTCATTGAATTTAGAGATGGAAACTTCCATCACGAAGATCCAACTTTCTGTCCAGCGATCTCAGAAACGATTCATTATCTCAACAGTGGGCCCTCTGAGTTAGTATCATGTTCTGATAACAGAGGAAGCTCCTCAAAGTTTGGCCATACGGAGTTAATCTGTATAACAGATGCAAATAGATGGCATTTGCTGCCATTTCCAGGAAAAAAAAAAAGGTGATTGGTCTAGATGTTTACCTTGATAAATTTCCCAGAAGTTGTTAATTTTTAAGTATACTCCCAGATGGTAAAAACCTCAACCTATATTTTTGTTTTTTTCTTGGAAATCTCTGTAATAAGTTGGAACTGATTTTAATTCATTTAATATCTCCAAAAGACAACACCATTAGTGTATTTAATCAATAAAAAATAATTTTAAATTACATTATTATTATATCTATGTATGTTAATAGACATCTAATTACTCTCAGAACATGGGCTTCATCAAACTAAATCATCCGGCTTCAAAATATTGAAGCACAAACACATTAATAATAAAATTGTAGGGAACATGAAGGAAAATAACATGTCCCATGTTACAAGAAACATCAAAATATGTATCTTATAATAAAAAATTTTGGCATCCCATTGTCAAATGATGACAAAAATATAAAAGAAGTATAAGCTGAGGAAACTTTAGATGGCTGTCATAATAAATCATCTGTAGTAAAATTAATAAAATAAATACCTAAGGATTTAAAATATTTTATGGATATGCAGGAATCTAAAAGCCTTAGATGTGCAAAATCATGATGTATTCCAGATCACCATTCTGGGCCAAAGGTAGACTTGGGCTTTTTTCTACATGGCCTTCTAACTATGTTTGAATATAGCTTATACAGTGTCTTTGAACAATGGTTGGACTTGGCATAAGTATATTCTTTGTCAAAGTCAAAGTAGAAGTTGTGAGAAAACAAGGGACAAATCAAATATCTGTCTTCCATCCCATTCCTTCCTTAAAATACTATTGGATTATTTCCTATTCTTTACAGCCGAGATGCTCAAAGTTACCATCAGTAATCCTTGTCTCTACTTCCTCATCTTGTATTTACTTCTTCTCCTCAACCCATTATTCACCCGGCTTTTGTATCTTCAATCCTCTGCCTGCTCCTTACTCTTTTTTTTTTTTTTAATTGGCTTTGTTGAACTTTCAGTGATGGTTTCCCCTCTGGCTTCTGTTTTAGGCTGTCTTCTCAATCAACATATTATTCTTGAATGAAGACTTCAATTCTGTCTCTTCTATTGACATTCATTTCTATCACCAGCTCAAACTTCTCTCCTCATCTTGAATTCCATATATCCAAAATCCTACTGGAATTAACCATCTACGTGTGCCCAGGGCACCTGAAAGTCCATTTGCTCCCAAATGAATTTACTTTCCATTTTCCTTTTTTTTTCTTCTTTTTCTTTCTTTTTTTGATTTTTTATTTATTTTTAAATATTTTATTTATTTATTTGACAGAGAGAGAGAGAGAGAAAGATCACAAGCAGGCAGAGAGGCAGGCAGAGAGAGAGGAAGAAGCAGGCTCCTTGCCGAGCAGGGAGCCCGATGCAGGGCTTGATCCCAGGACCCTGAGATCATGACCTGAGCCGAAGGCAGGGGCTTTAACCCACTGAGCCACCCAGGTGCCCACTTTCCATTTTCCTTAACCCAGAATCTGCTCCTTTCCTCTGCTTTACCACATGGTCTGTGAGGGAATCTGGGGTTTTAAGGTGATTTTTCCCTTTCCTGTTCTCTTCTCACTTTGAATAGATCACTAAGGTCTCTTTACTCTGCTCCCCAGGTATATCTTAAATACCTATCACTTCTCAATCATCAAAATCTCCCTAATCCTCTCCCACCCCTCACCAATATAACTTATTAGTGAAATATTAGTTGTAGTTTTCTTTCCAAGTCTCCCAACATTCTCCAGACTGTGTCCACTATTGTTGCTGAAGTGAAAATCCGATAATTCTCCTTGGCTTAAAATTCTGAAGTGAATGTTCATGGCTCTTGGACGTGTTCTTCAACTTGACTTTAGCTCCTGCTTACCTTTCCAGCTTTATGGTCTGATATTCTGTTGCCCTACCCCACCACCCCATTTACCATCTGGTTTTTACTCTGCCCCTTCTAAATGTAGTTCGTACCTGTCAACCTGATGTGGTCTCTTGATCATGTGGAACTCTGCACATTCTGTTCCCTTTCTCCTTGACCATTCCCACTCAAACTCGTTTTTCTCATTCACCATTCATGTCTTAGCTCGGACAGTGCTTGCTTTGGGATGACTTTCCTAGGTTTTCTTTTCAATGTGTTTCTGTATATCCTTGTGTATGGCACCATTCAAACTGTAGAATGTTTCCCTCTTGACTTTTCTGTTACCAAGATAACATTTTGTTAATAGTAAATTTATAACAGCAACTACTAACATTTACTGAATGCCTTTTCATGTGAGGCACTGTTCTGATTTAAATGAATTAAATCAACCAGTATATGCGGTAGTATTATTAAAAATTATTGTAACAATGGTATGTGGCAGGTCCTGTTAATACTGTTGGACATTGGGACAGGCACAGGGAGGTTAAGTTGATTGCCTAAGATCTTATAGCTGGAAATGATAACATCAGTATTCAAGCCCAGACAGCTGCATCTCAGGACCCACATCTTTAACCTTTGAAGGCTGGGACCTCATACCTTATTTTCACATCTCGAGCATCTAGCATAGATCATAGCACAAGGGGATACTCAATTAATAGTTGCTGAGGAGAGAAAAAATGATTGACTAACTGGGCCCTTTGTCAAAGTCACCCAGGGTTTGTGCATAAGTGAAGAAATTACTGCATATAATGTGTGATTGTCTCATGCTACTGGGCTGTTAGGCAAGCACCAGAACCTACAGTTTTCCCTTACTTCCTCCCCAAAGCATATATTACCCCATAGGAAACCAAGCAGCTCTAACTGCTTGTTGGCAATACTCCTTTCTACCAAATTATGCTCTTGTCTGTGAATCAGTGAAACCAAATGTGATTGAATGACCCTGAAAGGGGATCTTTTGAAAGCCCATTGACATAGTACATAGAGTGAGTGGGAAGAAGCGATTTGCAAAATGGACCAGAACCAAGATGTACCCAGAAAACAAATATGGATATGATCCCTCTAACTAAACAGTCTTCATGAATTCACTTAAAACACTGTTGCTGGCATCTCCTCCATTAATCTTTGTTTACTATAGGACACTCACAGTGATATCACAAGAGTTTTGAATCTCCTATTGCCAGCTGCCATCACCTTGAAAATATTTTTGCTGTGGCTGGGTATTTGTTGTTTCTTTAATATGCCAAGTCCATGGTAGGGTCATCTGACTGGGTACCATAATTCTTGGGTCTTGTCCATCCCTCCCAACTCCTATCTTTCTCTTGGGATTTTCCAAATTTAGAAAAATAATTTGGATTCCTGGTAGTCCCCTTTACTCATACCAAAAATACATAGGTAGAGACTGTGTGTTCTCCAAAATTAGAAGAAAAAAGTGATGTTTTAAGAAATCTCAGCACTGCTACCAATTGTTACTCATTCTCTTGAAGTTAAGGTATTTACTCTGAAATAGGCCCAGTATGGACATCTTCTGCGTACTAAGTGGTCATATTATGTTCATTCACCTGTCACATTTTTTCATTTTTTTTAAAGGCAGCACCAGTCTTTTTTAAGATTTTTTATTTATTTACTTGACAGAGATCACAAGTAGGCAGAGAGGCAGGCAGAGAGAGAGGGGGAAGCAGGCTCTTCACTGAGCAGAGAGCCTGATTCGGGGCTTGATCCCTGGACTCTGAGATCATGACCTGAGCTGAAGGCAGAGGCTTAACCCACTGAGCCACCCAGGCGCACCACCTGTCACATTTATTAAACAGCTACTATGTGTTTGATACTACTGTAGGTACATAATGAAAAGAAAGATGGTGCCGCACCTTTCAAAGAGCTTATGAATCCCATTAAAACACTAGCAATCACAAGTCAAAAAGGTTAATCAGAAATTGAGAGCGTGGAGGGCTCTGAAATGCAGAAGGATGATGCAGCAAGGTACGATTCACTATTTGTTTAGGATGATTGGGAGACAAGTTATTAGATTTAGTTTGACAAAGTCTTTACAAGCTCATTTTTAGCTCCTTTGCCTCAAGGGAGCTAGCTCACTATCTTCTGGGCAGGCTAGAAGCCATCTCAACAGATGGTCCTGGGCTGTGTGTGCCAGCCATGGAGCATTTGCCTGGCGTGTTTGCACGTGGCCCTGTTCTTGTCCAAGCAGCAGACTATCCGTGCAGAGTGTTTTCCAGTGCTCTCCAACAGAGGATGGGGAGGGAGAAGGAATCCATGGGAGGAGATCCAGAAGTGGTTTTCTTTCATTTATGATGCTTTGCAAGCAGGCTTACTGCTTGACACGGTCCAGAGACAGGACCGTGGGACTGACAGAATCCTAGAAACTCACAGCAATTGGAAAGCCTTATTAGGTGCTTAGAACGGTCCCTATTAGGTGACCTCATTGACACCTGATCTTTTGAATGTTCTTACACCTCTAATCATTTCACACTCATCTGAAGACCAACTAAACATTTACATCTAGAAAAACACTGGTCAATTACTGTTTGTGCCTGCCTTCTCAGCATGACCACAGTCAGTTCCCCAGCTTGTCTGTTGCCTACTCCAGGGGCCTGTGCTAGAGGACTTACTTTAGCAATACATTAAACTGCTATTATTTTTTCCTATAGTATCATCATTTGCCTCTGGTCCAGGTTCCAGTCATGACCTTTACTGTGTAATTTGAGCTCTTCCTTGAACTACTCTGAATTTCAGTATCCATATCTATAAAATTGGGAGGAAAAATAATGTTATCTTTGACTGGTGAGGAGATGGAAATTACAGGTGCATAAAAACATTTGTGGGGGCGCCTGGGTGGCTCAGTCCTTAAGTGTCCGCCTTCAGCTCAGGTCATGATCCCAGGGTCCTGGGATGGAGCCCCGCATCGGGCTCCCTGCTCCGCAGGAACCCTGCTTCTCCCTCTCCCTCTGCAGCTCCCCCTGCTTGTATTCCCTCTCTCTCTGTCTGTCTCTCTCTGTGTCAAATAAATAAATAAAATCTTTAAAAACAAATTTGTGAACTACAATAGCTTTTCAGATATTCATGTTGTAGTTATTATATGACAAAGGTTGTATGTAGAAACCTCAGATATTATTAAAGGAAAAAGTTTAAATAGGTGAAAAGAACATAGGACTCTAAACTATGCCTGGATTTAAACTAGTGTTACCTATAATATGGGAATGTAGATATGTAGGCAGCAAGGCTTATATATGAGGATTAATGAAGTTCAAGATAAGACTGACTATAAATCTCTACTCCTACTCTTTGTGGCTCTAGATAAGTCTGTTAACCTTCCTGAGCTTCTATCCCTTCATTTCAACAAGAAGGATAATACCTATTTTTCATCACTCTTGAAAGTACTAAATAAGATGATTTATAGAATGCATCTGGCCCAAAGTCAACTTGGGATGAATGTGAGCTATGTGTATCTTTCATTGTTATTTATGAGAGGATGAGCATTTCCAGAGTTTTCTGATTGTTCTTGGGGAAAGGGGTGACACAAAATCTCAACTTTCTCCTCCCCCAATTTTAAGGGAATAATCTGTTCTTAGTAAAGTGAATAGAAAGAAATAACAGCTTATTATTAATGGAATCTTTTTTAGGTAAACTCTCTGAAGAAAGAAGAAAGAACAATTAGATAGAAAACCTATCAGTTGGTGGTCTATTTTGCCACTATTCTTCTAAGTCTCCTGTCAAATTCTTCTCAAGTAGCTGATAAATTTTCTTGATGTTTTTGAGTATTAGCCTAAGATATTTGTGGTTGCAGGACCCCTCAACAAGCCACATCCAGGTCTCAGTTGTGGCATTTTCCATAGGTTCCCGATAAGACCTTCATTGTTTTTTGTAAACAAATCCAAGGCAGTTCAACGACCATTTTCTTCCATCACTTTAATACAAAATGGGAGACACCAGGCTTCCAATGAGCTTTTAGTATCCTCCCCTCCACCCCCTCATACCTGCCATTGGCATCTCCTGTATTTTAGTGCAAAATCTCCCTTTTTTTGGAGTCAATTTCCTAAACCTTCTGGGACACCATCTTCCTCAATGGGCCCACCTTCCTCGTACAGGCTCTGACCCTAATGACTTTTGAAAATAGAAAGGCAAGAGGGCAGGCAGGCTGACTTCTACCTTCTTTATATGTTGGTATTTTAAAGCACTGCACTACAAGGGATTTGACTGTATATGTGTATCCGGCTCTTCCAGTCTTTTTGCTTTTATGCTGTGATTAGGGCGGAGGTAACTTAAAGTATCTCCTTACCCTTTCCTTCTTGTCGTTGGTTTTTGAATTTATGCCATTTGTGAGTCATTTCTTTGGAGTCTACTCTTACCCTCTTCTTTGAAATGTGAACATCACTTACAGGGGCCTCCTTTTTATGGTGTGTGATTTTTCATGTCCCAGATCTTAGGATATTGCAGCCTCCTTTTTATAACACTCAGTGACTTCTCACTTACAGCAATGTTTTCAAACTTTTCATTTATTTTATTTTAGAGGCAGATGTTCTTTTTCAAATGACATCATAGACAGAAGACCAATTTAAATCATATAAAAGGCTCTTCCTTATAGCAAGGCAGTCATTCAGAGCATTCTATGAGAACCACGAGTGTATGTCTGGGAATTTTCTGCTTTTAAAATGGTCCTGAGTTGGAACTGATTTTAACTTATTCCTTATTAATTACACTTATTATCACACTCAATTAATTACACTGTTATTAATAATCTGTGTATGATCTGCCTTTATATCTCTACAGTGATTTTTAATAATAGAATAAGCACCCACAAACTTAACCACTCCAAGCAAAAGCTAGCCTTTTAACCTACATTAACCACATGATGTTCCACCCCACTATATCCCCTTGTCATTTTAAAACTGAAAAACCAGGGATGCCTGGGTGGCTCAGTCAGTTAATCATCTGCCTTCAATTCAGGTCATGATCCTGGGGTCCTGGGATTGAGTCCCATATTGGGCTCCTTGCTCAGTGGGGAGCCTGCTTCTCTGTCCTCTGTCTGCTGCTACCCCTGCTTGTGCACGTGCGCGCGCACTCTCTCTCTCTGACAAATAAGTAAATAAAATCTTTAAAAAACTCAAACTCTGAAAAACCACCATCCTGAATTTTGGGCTCATCAATCCTTTATTTTTTGGTAGCTTTAATGCCTCTCTACACATCTATAAAATATACTTTTATAAGTTTGTAAAACTATAACATATACTTTTAACTGGTTTTAACATCATAAAGTATAATTTTTTCCCACTTAATATTATGTTGCTAAGATTCACCCAGCTTGTTGTATACACTTTTAGTCCATTTGTTTTGACTAAAGCATACTATTCCACTGGGTGAATATGCCATGGTTTATTCTCCTATTAATGAGTGGTTGATGTAGTTCTATAATTCCTATGGCATCAGATAGATGACTGTTCTGCTTTGTGTAATGTAGTGTTTCTTAAACTTGGCATTACTGGCATCAGGCCAGACATTTCTTTGGTGTGGGGACTGTCTTGCTGTTCTCATTTGCAGCTATTCCCCAATCCTATGCTCTAACCAACTAACCCATTCTTCATTGATTAAACTGGCCTAGTATACTTACTTGTTTATTAATCCTGAAAATATTAGCAGCGATTCATGCCAAAGGATGAAGATAGATGCTAGACACTAGATACCATGAAAGTAGAAACAGGTGTGGTTCCTGCTGTCATGAAGCTTGCCTCCAGTGAAGGAAACAGACATGAATGAAATTGGCATCCTGTTCAATGTAAAGGGGCAGGAACAAAGCACTGATAACTTATAATCAGGAGATTTGACCAAAGTCAGCAAAGTCAGGAATACATAAGGAAGTAGAAAGGATTCCTATTTCTGGAGGCCATAGAAGGAGGGGACTATAGTGTGAGGTGAGGCAGGAAATACAGGTGAGGGTCAATCTATGTAGGATGTAGGGCCTTGTTGGGCATAATAAGTGTTTGGATGTCAGATTCATTTGGATAAAAAAACGTGGAAACTTATTTGTATTAGTGTTTTAGGGCTGCCAAAACAAAAACTACAGAGTGGGTGGCTTGAACAGCAGACATTTATTTTCTTACAGTTCTTAGGGCTGAAAGTCAAAATCAAGGTGCCATCAGGAATGACTTGGTATGCAGATGGCTGCCTTCTTGCGGTGTCCACACATAGCCTTTCCTCTGTGTATGTGCACTCCTGGTGTCTTTTCCTTTTCTTACATGGATACTAGTTATATTCTTCTTATACGGGAACCCACCTTTGTGACTTCATTTAACCTTAATTCCTCTCTAAAATCTCTAATGCCAAATACAGTCACATTGAGGGCTAGGCTCCAACTTATGCATTTGGGAGGGTCACAATTCAGTCCACAACACCTTTGCAATGTTTCAAATAGGGAAATGATTAGTTCATTTTAACATGAGATGATTACACTGCAGTATGGAATGGAAGGCAACTTGAATTGCTAGGGATGGTGCTAGGGATTCAGAGAGGTGTTACCTTCAGACACTGATTTAGAAGCTAAAACAGACCTGACATATTGATGGGAAGAGTACCAGGAAAAGGGGGTGATCATAGATCCTGGGTTTTGGGTTTGGTAACTACCTTATGGCATTGACATTCCATGAGTCTGGGGCCGTTGGGGAGGAACAAAGAGAGGGCCAGGAACAGGTGTGTGGACCATGTGTCTGTGATTTGGTTCAAGGAGTGTCTTCTGCCCAGAATGCTTTTTTCCCCTTAATCTATCTTTTCTGGTCCATCTCATTAACTTTTACTTCTCTCTTAAGGCCCACATTATATGTTGTTTCTTTTTTTCTGACCTTTCTTAGATTTTCATCACTTTACATACCTCTCCCCACCTTTACACTTACGACTATATGTATTTATTACTTGCCTTCTCCCAAATGGACTGAATGCACAGTCTTGATAACGTCAGAGTACAGATACTCTGTTTTTGGACCTCAGTTCCTCTGCAGCTGGGAAGGTCCTCCAGTCAAGGAAATATGTTTTGTTCATCTTTTTGGTCTAAGAGCTTATTAGTGTCTGTTTCAAGAAGGTGAATCAAATGAATTGTTTAGATGATGTTCTCAGCAAAGGGAGAAAATTGATACCAGAAGAGGAAAAGGATGCTCAATGGAGAAATGAGCCCCCGTCACAACCTTCTTAGCTAACATTTATGTGTATTCTGGAGTCAGCCCTGGTTTGGTCCTTGCCCTTCTGCTTTGTGTTAGAGGTGGGTGGGTTTGGTGCCTGGAAGGCTTTACCAAGTTGTGTGTGGATCCTTTATTCCTACTCAAATCTATCTGCCTCTACCTTTTTCATTCATGTGTTCTTTTATCCATCTATTCATTCATTTACTCAGTAATTAATTCAACAGTTTGGTCCTCCAGTATTTATTAAATAACAGGCACACTTCTAGGTGCTAGAAATAGAGAAGAGAGAAAAAAACAGATGAAAATATCTGCTCTCATGGGAAAAACCTGCCCTAAACCTGAGCACAGTTTTGTCAGTGATGCCCACTTGGAGGGTAGTTAAGGCTGTTGGCTTCCTCCTCCTTCTTAGCAAAATTTTAACAGAAATAGGATGGGGTATGAAGAGAAGTGGTGGAGACTCTGGAAGGAAAAGAAAATGCAGATTTCTGTGATGGAGAGAGAGGGGAGAACTAGCTACTTGCCCATTTTGTGACTTTAGTTCAATGACTTTTTCCATTTTTTTTTCTGATATGAGATTCAGTCTGTAAAAAGTAGATTAGTCCAGATGATTGTTAAGGCCTTTTACCCTTTATAATTCTGCATGTCCCATCTGCGGATACACTGTGAAGTAAAAAAAAGAGAGAAAATGGATTTGCTATGTATATAAACCCATGCATTAGGAAACAATAGGGCCTAGAAATTCTACATAGTCTCCATTTACACTAAATTTAAATGTTTACTTCCAAATAAGTGAACAGCCAGCTTGGTGCTTCCTAGTCCTTCTCAGAATAAAAGCCAAATGAAAATTGATCAACTATCTAATGTTAAAACAATTAATTTTTTTAAACATACTGCTGCAATGATGCAATAAAGAGAGAGGAGGTATTTGAAATTCATTGCAGCATAAAACTAAATTAAGTAGATAAGTGCCTACTTTTTATTTGAACCTATGTAAAGGATGCTATTTAAGACATTAATTTTTAAATAAAGGGTTGCTGTCAGGGTCCTGAAATAAGTAGCATATGTTCAGAGGTAAAAGGAAGCCCCAAATTAGACAAATTTAAATAATCTAGAATCTTCAAAGAAGACATAAATATGCATTTGCTTATATTCTCTGGGAAGTGAGATAAATGCCTCCAAGCTCTAATTCAAGAATGTTGACATTCTCTATCCATTCATGTTAACTCAAATGTAATTTAATACTTGCCCCTCATAGTATAAATCTCCCCATCTGTTTATTTTACCCACTAATGTTGGTTTCAAAATCATTCCTTCAAAAACAAATACACCAGGTAGCATGCTCTATAATAATTTAGGGAGAAAAAAACCTCTCCGTGAGGAAAATATAATAGAAATAATATACCCTGTAAATCTGTTTCTCTGTGATACATAAGTGGTGATGGGAACATTCACCCTAGCACTTTATTAAAATAGTTCTTCTTTACCTGACATGACTTATTATAGGCTGGTGCAGCTTCTTAGACCCTGACCTTCTCATCTCCAGAAACACTATTATTTCAGAGTAGATTACAATACTTCATAGTAAGGTTAAGGTTACTTCGTGAAAAATGATGAGGAAGATCTAGGTTTTTGCAGATAACAGATTCTACTTATGGTGGTTAGGAAGGAAGGAAATTACACAGAGTATTAGGTATCTTACAGCATTTCCGGGACCAGGACTTAAGCTTAGATCTATATAACCAAGATTATATGGCCAAGAGAAATGCTCAGTCATAGCATGGAATGTTCTGAATGAAACCTCTCTCCTGCCCTTTATGTTACCTGGTACCAGTGATATTGGGGACTTGCTCCTAAGCTGTCCTTAGAAGAATGGTACACCTCCCCGTCATGCTTGGCAGAAGGTCCCTGCATGCTGTCACTTCATTACATTGCTCATAATTAGATTCTGAGTCTCATGGAGTTATCTCAACCTGGCTGATCATAGGTTACCTACAGAACTCACTGCAAAGGCATCTTGAAAATATCATTCCTTGTAGACAGGAAGTGATGTCAGTAAAGGGTTACAGTGGGAGCTATAGGAGCCTACCTGCCCTAAGTGAGTAGCTTTACCATGATGTTTACCTATTTTTAGATAATTAGAAAAAATTAGTCCGATTTAAATAATCTAGAATTTTCAAAGAAAATAAAAGTATGCATTTGTCCATATTCTCTGAGAAATAAGAACCCTTTTCCATCTTAAGATCCTCTTTTGAAAATCAGAAAGTTGGTCCAGGTAAAAGGAGAACCTTTGACCATGTTAAACTTTATGGTACTTGATACACTTTGAAAACATTTTTAAATATACTGTTAGGGAAAGTACTCACTTCTTAGAGCTTGCTTACTTACTAAGAAGCTCACTTCAGAGCTTCTTAGAGCTGGTTCTAGGTCCAGAGATTTATTTTCTAGCTAGTAATACTTGACGTTCATCCACTCAACAAGTATTTGAGATCTTTTGCCAGGCACCATCATTAGATATATACAGGTGAACATAACACAATCCTTGTTTACTGGAGAAGAAAGTAAATAAATGCAGAATTACAGACCAGAGTGATACATTTTAAAATATAGGGTAAGCATCGTAGAAGGAGAGCTTGCAGGAGATAAATTTTTCATCATCTTTGGGTCCTGGGATGACTTCCCAGTCGTGTTGGAAGTTATATTTAAGCTGAAACTCAGATGCCAAGCACGAATAGCACTTAAGCAAAGTTGGCTTTTGTGTGTGCTATTTCCTCTCTTCAGAACACTCCCAGGGAACAGAAGAGCTCTAAGAGATTAGAAACAGTATATATAGAGGCCCCCTATTAAGAAGAAATAGAAAGTGTTTGGGGGGGAAAAGCCAGCACTTCCATGTGGGTGGTGTAAAGTGGGATAAGGGATCAAGAGGTTTGTCTGGAAATGCAGTAAGGTCAGTTCAAGAGGGAGCTTGGATGTCAGGTTATAGAGTATACACTATACCAACTATTTAACTTTCCCAAACCTAACTTTTGTATTAGAGATCTTTCAAATCAACAAACTTAAAACCACAAACCAAAACAGAGATAACTAGTGAGAGAGAGATTGAGAGGATTTACTAACTTGTGGGCTAGGGAAGCTGGCCCACAGGATTTTAGGAGTAAATTCCGTAAGCAATAGTTAAGTGAGCTTTGGAGACTGGAAATGGGATTGAAGATACTCAGGGCATGGATTCATATCTCTTGGTGTCTGTCTCTACCTATTTCTCACTCTCGTTTGTCTCTGTTTGGTTTCACTTTTAATGACAGGCTTTTCTCACATGGCACATTAAAAGGCATCCTCCCTGTTGGAAATCACATATTCCAGTTTAGAAACCTTTTAGGAAAGGGAACCTCATCTCTTTAAGTCAATCCCAGGGAAGCACTCTGACCCAGCTTCAGTTATATGCCCATTGGGTTCAATCACTGTTACCAAGGGGATGACCAACCTTAACTGGCTATACCTGGTTTACATGTTTTTCCCGGGGGTGGGTGGGTGCAGTATTTTGTAATTGCTCCATGAAAAAACCCTATTTGATTATTTCTCAGTGAATAACATGGTTGTTGAAAGTTCTATATTTATATTCTTGGAGCTTATTATCCCCAACAGATAATAAGCTATATGTATAATGTATGTATATATAATATTAATATATATGCTATATAATATACAATATAATAGTAAGCTATATATATTATATTTACACATATTATGTTTTCAGAATATTTGCTGTGGGAAGGTTATACACTTCCTGACCCATTGGTATCCTATTTGGCCATACGATTTGTAGTACTTCTCTCTGTGGGAAAATTATATTTCTTCACTTAACATCATAGCTGGAACAAGGAAGAAATCCTGGTCATTGAAAGCCACCGAAATAGAGGAGTTTCTTACAGTAGCATAACTAAACCAGACTGTTACACACAACTTCTTTCTTCAAATATTTACATATCAAACCTGTGGGAGAACTCAATTGGCTCAGTTGCCTAGACCTTGAGCCAACTGCCATCATTGGAGGGGACAGAGATATGATTGGCCAGGAGGTCACATGTCCAGTTCTTTAACCAATCAGGAAAGGCTTAGTGGTTTCCAGTGTGTTGTGTGTAGCACTCTGTTGGCACCATCAGAAATTCCCATAGGGGGAGAAGGGTGTTTGGTTCTCAAAAGGAAAGGAAGAATAGATTGCTAAACACAACCTGTGCCCCCACTAGCACTTCATCTTCCCTCATCTTTATTTTTATTTTTTTAAAGATTTTATTAATTTATTTGACAGAGAGAGAGAGAGGGAGATCACAAGTAGGCAGAGAGGCAGGCAGAGAGAGTGGAGGATGCATGCTCCCCACTGAGCAGGGAGCCCAATGCGGACTCAATCCCAGGACCCGGAGATCATGACCTGAGCCAAAGGCAGAGGCTTTAACCCACTGAGCCACCCAGGTGCCCCTCTCCCTCATCTTTAAAATGCCAGAAAGTTCCCCACCTGTCACAGTTGCTAGCACATTTGTACTTATACATAGAAGATAATGGACAGGTGTCACTGAAAAGGTTTCTGGGAATAAAGAGATTATTTTGTTTGGGTTTGGTCTGTCATGTGTTAAGAAGACAGAGTTTATTTTCTACTTCTCTTTCAGAGGCCAGAGCCATCCTGTGCTTCACCCTTTGATTGATATCAAAGACTAAGTGACTGTTTCATTTTCTTTTGCAAACAAGACTCATCATTACCCATTTTAGTTCCCAGAAGGCTTGATAAAACCTAAAGCTGCAACCTCAAATAGAGCTGCAGATCCATCCCTTTACCTGCATAAATATAACCCTGCTTTGTACCCAACCCCAGACTTGTTTTTACCTTGAGAAGTACATGAGACTAGACTTATCTGGGGGAGGGAATTTGTGTTACCTGCACATATATGACCATCTTGTCTTGGTGGCAGGGCTTCCGTTTAATGACTGTCCCTTAGGGAAATCTGCCAGACTAATTTGGGGCCACTGGTTTGTGCTGACATGTGTGATCAGGGAGAAATTATTTGTCAAAACTATTGAAAGCACCATCTGTAATTAAAATCTGAGCCCTTGTAATAAATAACTAAATGAACATCATCTATTATTTTGTATTGTTGAAGTCTAACATGTAACACTTCCTCAAGAGCTGCCTTTGGGATTTTAAACCTGAATTGAATTATTATTGGTAAAATAAATCAAGACTTTTTTCCCTGCAATTTTTAGCACAGTGTCTACAAGATATGTCTGTTTTCCTAGCCGTGTCCTGGTTATTATTGAGCCCAGATGATCAGATGACACAGAGTTCTCACTGCCATCATATATCTAGTCTAGGGGCACCTGGGTGGCTCAGTTGGTGAAGCAGCTGCCTTCGACTCAGGTCATGGTCCCAGGGTCCTGGAATCGAGTCCTGCATCAGGCTCCTTGCTCGGTAGGGAGCCTGCTTCTCCCTCTGCCTGCCACTCTGCCTGCTTGTGCTCTCTCTCTCTCACAAATAAATAAAATCTTTAAAAAAAATAAAATTGGTGAGCAGGGGGGCAGTGCTTGGGTGGCTCAGTCAGTTAAGTGTCTGACTTCAGCTCAGGTCATGATCTCAGGGTCCTGGGATCCAGCCTGACACAGGGCTCTCTGCTTAGCATGGAGTCAGCTCTCCCTCTGCCCCTCTGCTCCTCTCTCCATTCATGCACTTTTTCTCTCAAATAAATAAACAAACTCTTTAAAAAAATCCTTAATCAAAATTCTAGCAATATCTAGCATGTTACTTATACTAACTTATACACAGGTGATATTAGGATGTCTCTGCAATATTTCAAAGGAAATCACAGACCCAGTAAGAAACATCATGGGATGTGTGGCTTCTTCTGCCACCAACCCACCTGACTGTGTAGATGGCAAAGTCAAGAGCCAGGATGTGGAAAGTCACTGGGGGCCAGAACCTGTGCTCCTCTGACAGGACAGCTGAGGAGGAAGAGGCTTTCTCGGAACTAGCGAAGGACCAGCCTGGACACTCTAGAGGATTCTCCTTTCAATTCCCACCCCAGGAAATGCAAGAACTACCATCCTCCCATGGACAGGAAAACTCATACGCAGAGAGGTGAAGAAAAATCAGGTTCTGCCTGACTCCAAAGTCCTTGCATATAACTGGTTCTGTGCGAACGTGAAGAGCAAAGAAAGGTCATTTCTAAAAAGCAGAGGACTACGAAAGGCCGTGCCGTTTCACATCAGACAATCTGCAGGGGCCAGGGTTCCTGTGCCTGCTCTTCATGTCCCCTTGAACTCCTGACCACATGACAAGGGAAGAATCTCTCACGTGCAGATTCTGATGGGGAGAAACCAACATGTATGAGAAATAGCTCAGCAACAGAGGCTAGCGGAGTGGGCTGTTGAGAATTGTCTCACTTGTCTGGAGACCACCTGAACACCCCAGGTCCTTTGAAGAGACCTCCACAACCATTAGTTTTCTAGAGATTTGTTCCCCCGTTCCCATTCCTCAAATATAAGGAGTGTGACATGAGAAAACTTGCAGATCCAAAAGGAGAGAGCTGCTGTTCGTGACCCTGCAGCTCAGAGCCGTACCCGATGGACGTTCCATGCACAGCCCTACTGAGTCGTCACAGCAACCCTGCCAGGTAGATCTTATTTCCGGATAGGAACCATTCTCCCATTTCACAGAAATGGATGTCAGGAGGGGAGGTTGCTCACCCCAAATCACTTAACTAACAGGTAATACTAGAACAAGGTCGGAAACATGAAAGCACAGTTCATTTATTTCCCCTGAACGTCATAAGAGGCTTGACTAGACTCACAAGAATCAGGATGCTGGTTCATAAAAAACCACAAGCCTAGGATTCTCTGCTCAGCCAGTAGTCTGCCTCTCCCCCCGACCTTCCCCCCTCACTCATGCTGGCACAATCTCTCTCTCTCTCTCTCTCTCTCTCTCTCTCTCTCTCTCTCTCTCTCTCAAATAAAATCTTAAAGCCTGGTGGGTTCACTTCTGCCTTCAGAAGGGTTGGACCAGAACAATGAAAACAAAAGATGGTGCTCTGTCTTCTATTGTTACTGATACCAATGTTAAGTCCATGTAAGAACTAAATCTTTCAGGACTGTGTTGCATTTCTACTTTTATTTTATCTGAAAGATGATGAATACTGTAAGTTTTTGCCTGTGCTTATTGGGAAAGAGTATAACTCTACATTTTTTCACATATGGATAAACTGAGGTCCTGGGAGAAAGCTCCTGCATGAGGTGGAACTGTGAGTTAGTAATGGTGGAACTGGAGTAACTTTTCCTCCTCTTTCTGGTGCACCAACACCACAGCACAGGACTTTTACTGGTGATCCTTGAGAGGAGTTTAGGAGTTTAGAGGGTTTCATGCTTGGGAGAGTCTTTCCCTCTTCAATCCTCTTTCATTCTTTCCCACTCCAACTAGGAGATGGTCTTACTTCAGTGTCAAACTGTTCCTGTGTGAGCACTTGCTAATCCTTGTTGAACAGAGACACTGAGCCCCATCAACTTTTGCTACATTTAATAGCATAGCTTTGTTTCCATTGAATTTATTTTCACAGTTCCTTTCTCTGTATGAGAAGTGATACTTTTTATATTTACAGTAGCTGCATCAACTTCCTTTCCAAAATAAAAATTTTAAGTGAGTTGATTCAAAGAAAAAAATTAAGAAGTAGGGGTGGCTTCAGGATATGGTAACAACCTAAAGTTTCTCTAGAGCTGTCCTTTGGTCAACATGGGGCTGTGTTATCTTGCTTTTCAAATAGGCTTCAGAAATAACTGATCACCAATCCTAACCACTTCTGCATCTATCTTGCTATGTACTTTGAGCCACAGTTAGATTTATTTTCTGATTGGCTAAATTCTAGCCCATCTTGGGCTACTTTACATGATCATCTTAAGGCAGCTTCCATCTGCAGTGCAGAACCTTAAAACAAATAAGCAAATACATAAATGAGCAAGAAGTCCAGTAACTTTGATATATAATGGTTTTGCTTTACTTCAAAAATGTGCACGCTCATTGGAACATAGAGAACAGGAAATTTTGTGAGAAGACTCTTGATTCCCAAAATCTGGATTTCTAGAACTTTCAGTCATGGTTCCTCTTAACAGCTCTCTGGGCAAGTGGCTCTATTGTGAAGGATGACTGCAAAGAGCAGTGTCCCCGGTCTGAACTTCTATCTGGACTCCCTGAAACTGTCAGAATGCTCGTCCAACCCTCAGGAAATAGAGGCAGCTCATCTGAACTTAGTAGGGTAAGAGTATTACTTTGGCCCCTTCTACGATGGCAGCACTAGAATAGAGCTTCTAATTAAGCTCATGTAGCTAATGCTTCTTGAATACTTACTGGTTCCATGCTCAGTGGTAAACACTGTGTACGTTGTTATTTTGTAAAATCCTTTCAACATTTCTAAAGGCTTCTATTATAGCAGTGGAAATAGAGGGCCCCCTTGCTCATGAATTTTTTCTTGTTTTCCAAGGACCACACCCTTACACATAAAGAATGATTACAGTTCCTAGATTCTGTGTTAGGAAGTCACTCACCTAGTAAATCTAGGTTCTTACCAGTTAAACAGTTTATTGAGTGCTTACTATGTGCAAGAAAGTTGGGATACAGAGATAAGTCATGAAACCAAACTTCTGGTGATTTCCCAGCTGGTCTAAAACACATGCATATAAACAGATCCATCACGATATTGACTGGTGCAGGAAAGAGAGCCAATTAGATAGAGGAAGCCAAATTTGAATTTGACTTTGAAGTGAGGAGAAAGCAGATCAGGTAAAGGAGAAGGGAAGAGCAAAGGCGCCGACATGTATTGACTTCCCACGTCCAATAGACTTCAGCCCTAATAATAGTGATAATAGCCATTTTTTGAATGTCTACTATTGGTTGACCTGGCATAAAGGGCATCCTTTACCTCATTTAAGACTTTAACAACTATAGTTTTTATTACAGTAGTTATTAGTATACCCAGTTTTTATAAGAAGAAACTGCAAGTTGGAATAAGCAAAACAAAGTTGTCATTTGGGAAAGAAGGTACACCTGAGTGGCAGCAGAGCGATCAAATTTATGTTATTAGAAAGTTGCTGGTATGAATGAATGAGAGTAGCTCCTGGAGTGCTCTATGGAGAGGCATGGTGAGCCGTGTCTTGGCTCTCGGGAAAGCAATGGTATGAATGTTTGGCATGGGCTTGGAGAGTGGAGAGCAGTAGTAGGAATGACATGTGACCTCAGAGTAAATAGAAAATGTGAATGGTGCATGCAAGATCCAAGACCCATGAAGGACAAATGGCTCCATGAGAAGTCCGTGGAACCGAACCTTCCCCGAGCCACCACTGCCATTTAAGCCTTGTCGTTTCTGTCGTCATGACTCTCGATGCACTAATAAATCTCCTGCCCTCCATCTTCCCCCCTTCAGTGCATTCTCTAGACCTCTACCATCTTATTCTTTTATCATTTTACTTCCCACTGACTGCAACCTGAAGTTTATGCTTATAACACAAATCTTTGGCCCTCTTTCACTATTGTCATTCTCTAGTACATTCTCAAGAAATTGGTTGCTTCTGAACATCTCTCTGCAGTTACCATAGAAACACAAAGTCAAACAAATCTTTTAAAAATTATCATATAATTTTCTCTTATTTCTAAAGAAAGCTTTTGGTTGCACTTTGCCTTGATTTGACAGACATCATAACCTGTGATTGAAAGTCTAGTCTTTTTACACTTATAATTTCCCAAAGGTGATTCCTGTGTTATTGGCAAAGATTGTGAATTAATTTCCATGCATTAGAAAAGAACTATATGACCCATATCCTTCTGACTAATGTATACTTCATCAACAAAATGAGCCGCCCACCTCCGAGGGGTGGCCTTTGGCTTTCTTGCTCACAGCCCAGTACAGGGTAGGTACATCTATCTAATTCAGGGCAGTCATAGGAAACAGGTTTGCCCACAGACTGAAGTCCTAGTGTCCAAAGAGCTTTCTCAGCAATAAATTTAATATTCTGATTTCTGTCTGTCGGTCTCCTTTGTCTTAATTTTCACTTGGTTCTTTTCTGGTCATTTGCTTGGTTTTTTGTTTGTTTGTTTTGTTTTTTGTTTTTGTTGTTTGTTTGTTATTTCCCCTCAGGTTCTTTCCTTGCTGATTCTCCCTCTCCTATAGGAGGCCTGACCTTTCAAGCTACATTTCCAACTATGTTGCTAACCCAGAAAAGATAAGCACTCACAAGTTGTTGGAGAACAAGAAGAGGGGGGAAGCCAGAACATTTTTTTCTTTCTCTCTCTGCTTAGGGTAGGTGCCTGCCTTCCAGAAAGTTCCAGTGTTGCTGCTGGAGGCACCATCCTGTGGGCTCCTCTTTCACTGTCTCCTTCCTTTGTCCATCCAGTCCTAGAAGGGGTAGGAGCTTCCTCCAGATATTCCTCTGTAGATTGCAGCCCCTTTCCATGTTCTTTTTTTTTCCTCTTTTAGACATCATTATAACTAATTCCCTGTTTTTAGTCCTCTTTATTGAGTTACCTGTTGCAGGTTTTGTTTCCCTGCTTACACTCTGATAAATACAGTTCTATATTCAGAAGGGGAAAAGGGGACTGTGAATATTTTTTTTTAATTTTATTTTTATTCTTTGCCCAAGGGGTACAGGTCTGTGAATCATCAGGCTTACATCTTTCACAGCACTCACCAAAGCACAAACCCTCCCCAATGTCCATAACCCATCCACCCTATCCCTACCCTCCCACCCCCCAGTAACCCTCAGTTTGTTTTGTGAGATTAGGAGTCTCTTATGGTTTGTGTCCTTCCCCATCCCATCTTGTTTCATTATTTTTCCCTCCCTA
>LNAC01000954.1:0-74443 GCA_002007465.1 Ailurus styani | reverse complement strand
CAATGTCCACAATAGCCAAACTATGGAAAGAACCTAGATGTCCATCAACAGATGAATGGATAAAGAAGATGTGGTATATATATACAATGGAATACTATGCAGCTATCAGAAGGGACTGTGAATATTTCTTTTTTTTTTTTAAAGATTTTATTTATTTATTTCACAGAGGGAGAGAGATCACAAGGAGGCAGAGAGGCAGGCAGAGAGAGAGAGGGGGAAGCAGGCTCCCCGCTGAGCAGGGAGCCCGATGCGGGCCTCGATCCCAGGACCCTGAGATCATGACCTGAGCCGAAAGCAGAGGCTTTAACCCACTGAGCCACCCAGGCGCCCGGGACTGTGAATATTTCATTGATCACCTGAAACCCCATCAATGTCCCAGTCCCAAATGACCTCACTAACTAAATACAATTACAATCCATTTCTCACACCGTATAAGTGAGCTGGGAAAAATGGATCCAATTAATGATCTAATGTTTAGATCTAATGATCTAAACAAATGTACAAATATAAAAATAGACTATGGAGAGTATTTATGTAATGTCAGTGAGAAGACCTGCAAGTATTCATTTCATTTTACATCTGAAGTGCACTGGGACTTAGTAATATGTCTGAGAATAGAAACACCACTAGAATTTCGACCCCACAGCAGCAAGAAACTTGCTTATCTTGCTTGCTGCCATGTCTTAAGAAACTAGAAATATTAAGTGTAGTGTTCCAGAGTAGTGCCAGCAAATGGCAGAATAAGTCTACTTAACTTCTATCAATAGTACCTTCCCAGGAGTTTCAGGTGGCCGGTGCTGAAGGCACATAAGGTCATAGGATGCAGTATGAACACTTTACAGTGGTGTAGTCAAGCAGGACTAGTTAGGATGCGGGAGGGTGTCATCACCTCGGCACTGAGATATAGTTGCTTGCTGGATTTACAAAGCACTCTACTCAGGGAAATGTGACCTCATCACATTTGAGGTTCAAAGATTGTTCAAAGATACAGTAGAGATAAAGAGACATGAGTTTTGTCTCACCCAAAATATGAAGTAGACCAGAACACAGATGACAGTCTCAAAATCAAAAGACAGTGTTGGAACCTGCTAACACAAGGTGAATGCTCTACTGAGTCTCATGTCATTTCTGTTGCTTCATTTGAGATATCAGGGTTATTTGTAGACTTTGCTTCTTTTTGTTGCCTTCTAATTGTGACAGGAAAGTGGCAGAAAGAAAGAAATGTCCAGCAGCCGCTCCAGAGTGTGATATACATAATAAAAAAAATTTACAGGAAGTCAGGCTCCCTTCTAATCGGTATGATCATAATTCGGCTCTTTCATATGTCCAGTTATTATATTAGTAAATAAGAGAACGATTATTTGTTTAAAAAAGAACAGTGATAACAAGCCCTCTGGACCTGAGGAAGCACACGGGCTTTTAGTATATTGAAATGTTTCTGTATTGTTACCACCCATGGCTCTCCTCCCAGTGATCCTGCCTACCTACCATGGTCCTGGGCCACCAGGATCTCAAATCCTTGCTCCAGCATCTATTCTAATGCATTAAGATCCAGGCTGCATTTTTGTTAAAAACTGTCAGTATTATCTCCAGAAACATTTTTATCGAAAGCAGAACTAAATAACCAGTGTGTGATAGAAACCTTACCTCTACATGATCTCTGATGTTACAGCTTTGCACAAAGAATATTATGGTTTGAGTTTTGTCCGTACCCCCCCCCCAATTTGTATGTTGAAGTTGTAATCCCCCACATGACTATGTGGAGGTAATGCCTTCAAAAAGGTAACTGGGATTAAATGAGCTTATAATGATGGGGCCCTAATCCAGTTGGTGTCTCTGTAAGAAGAGGAGGAGACACCAGGAGTGGGTACACACAGAGAAAAGGCCATGAGTGGACACAGCAAAAAAGCAGCTGTGTGGAAACCAGAAAGAGAAGATCTCACCAGAAACTAACCCTGCCCAAACCTTGGTCTTGGACTTTCAGGCTCCAAAACTGTCCAAAAATAAATTTTTCATGTTTAAGCCACCCAATCTGTGGTATTCTGTTACGATAGCCCTGGGAGAGTAATATAAGTATTAATGAACTTAAAAGAGAAAATAAGTTTTCTTTCCATGACCCAAAAAAGGGTGAACACCTGGAAAGAGCAGTACATCAGCATGATCTACCTTACAACATGAAGACCCAGCCAAGGCAATGCTGGTCCTGTGCAGATTTGGTTGTCCAAAGCAGTGTGATGTGAAACACTGGGTGACTAAGACACACTTCCTTTGAATAGGTGATACCGTGCTGCATCCTCAGTACCTGTCTGCCTGCATTCATCAGGGGTCACAGTAATGAAAATTCAATGACGGATTTGAGACAGAAAGATAACCTACATATTCCACTTGAGAAGAGAGGGCTGTCCTTGATTTTCTAATAATAGCCTTTCAACATAAATTTTAAAATTTAATTCTTGACATTCCAACATGTCTTTAATTTTTTATACTGATTTGGTTTTATATATGCCAGCTGACATGCTGTGGGCAATATTAATTGGCCTCTTCCCTGGTTCAGTGGCTCAGAATTATATTCCTTCCTTCTGCCTGAATACAAGTTGTACATAGTTGTATATGTAAATATATAATAATCTTTATATATATATATATATATATATATATATATATATGGTACATATGTTGAACATTTGTAAGCCTCTGTGCTGGTTCTGAAATGAATCAAATGCTTGCTTTTGCTTTTCAGTGGACAGTCTATATTCTGGACACTTAATTGTTCGGGCTGCCCAAACATTCATCACTCACACCCACTCCCCATGGAGCAGTAAATTTTTCTTATAATGGGACCTTGCTTTTCTTCATAAGTGTGTTAGGTGAGGGGTACAAATTATTTTCCCACTGCAGGCACCAGAATCTGGATTCTAATGACCAAATTAGAAGTTCACCTAGTTAACTGTAAACTCTATAATAAAAGGACTAGTTGCAAATCACTGAATCCTTACTAGGGAGTCAACTGGGTGTGACACATTGTGCAACATGATAATTATTTATCCATGCAAAAAAATTGAAACATTTACAATTGCCTCCTCAGTAGGAGGTAATGAAAACCTTTGGCATTGACTAGTGAGAGCCGTCTTGACTGGATTTAAATTTTCCTTGTCTTCCACTGTTGACACTCCACTATTCCTTTATTGTTACATTATACCATTCTTACCCTCTTCTGTATGCATTCAGAAGTCATATTCTTGAATTGTAAACCTCCTTTCTTAATTTCTGTTTATTGACTTGCCCAAAGCATATTTTAAGCACATACTCTGATCAATTGTATTACTAGACAGAGTTTGCTTTTTTCCGTTGTGAAGTACCCACTGCTAGGTGTATATTTTGTGGAAATGGCTTCTTCTTCAATTTCTGAGGCAATATGTGAGTTGTGCAAGACACTCATGCCAAGGGAATGGTTATGTGCTTGTTTATTGTGGTGGAAAGAGTAAGTTGAGATTGGATCTGGGCTTCAAATGTGTCTGTCTCCCCTCCCCCAGGGAAAAGCACCAGGAAACATGAGACACACTAGTTGTCATCCTGTCTGGTGGTAGTAATTTACTGTAACCATTCCATGCCCATCCCAGATCCACACCTAACAACATTATAATGGTACCACCTAGAGTCTATAAAGCAATAGTGCTAGTGCCTACTATTATTATTGTTGGTGCCCATTATCTTTTAACCGATCTATGGACTTGTGGTTCAATATGTATTTTATACATAAAATACGTAGTGAAAGAGGAAGAGAGGAGATCTTTTTTGATATCTAGTAGGCGTATAGTCTGTTGCGTTAGTTACAATTATTTGGTGCATAACTATTTATAGAGTATCTTCTAGGTGCTGGGCATTGTTACAGATGCTAGAACCAGGGCAGGAAATTAGCAGGAACTCGCCATTCTCATGAAGCTTATATTAGTGTGGATGTGGATCGGTCTGGCCCTGGAGGAAATGTAGGATGGGAGTGTATTTAGTGTTCACTTACGAGAAGCAAATGTGGTACAATGTGTTTACAACATGAAAACTGTCAAGAATTGTGGGATTTAGGACTTAAATGATTGGTTGAGGGCTGATTCTGGAGAGTCTGGCATTGTGTGGGTTGCTGGGGCTTCTTTAAGTAATTATTAATAATTTTTAGTATAACGAAGTAAGAAAGATGGTGACATTAATGTCATTCCTTGGCCTTGACTTGGGTTGAAATTAGATCAGTCTGACGACTACCAATAGTTAACTGCAATTCATCCTTGAGCAATAGCATACATCTTAATAGACATCACTTTAGGCGTATTTGCATAAAACGAGTATTTGTGATTTTGTGTTTCAAATACATACTCAAGTAGAAAACAGAGTTCTGTATTTGGCATTGGTAAAGCAATTTGCTTTATGGTTGATATTCCCGAATTACTGCTATTGAATTAATGTGTTTAAATGAGACTAGCAGGAAAATAAAGCCAAACACTGACATGAATATAATATATATATATGTGTGTGTGTGTGTGTGTATATATATATATATACATAATAATATATATATACATTATATATATATATACATAATAATATATATATATACATTATATATATATATATATATATATATATGTAATCTCCCCATTCTTGTGGATATGCTCTTTGTTCAGGACCCTAGACTAAGGAGGCAGTCGGGGTAAGTGATTGAAATCTGAAATCTGAATTCAAGTTAAGGCTGTCAATATCAGAATAAAAAATAATTTAGGTACTTTCCTGGGCAAATTTTTCCTGAACATCACAGGTTAATGAGAAGAAAAGTGACATACTCAAAATACCTATCTCCTGTAATAGTATTTCAAATGTTTGGAAATAACTATCATATCTCCTCAAAGCTGTAATGTCAAACTGAAATGCAGATACATGATTCACAAATTGAATTGCTACTGATTTGACTTACCTGTACAAGACACCTTGTCATTAACACAAATCACGGAATATTATCTATTGAGACTCTGGCCTTTTCAGTTGATCCTTGTGCTCCACAGATAGCTACATAAACACATTTCTAGAACTGTCTCGCTCCCTGACATCTCAGTCTAATTTCAGGTTTTGAACTTGTTTATGGATTTCTTATGGATGGTGTGCATTGATGTTGCTTTTCAGTAAGAACAATTTATAGTGGGGACATCCTTTTGCCAGGTTGACAGTATTTTGAGAGCAGTGAGACCCAAGTCCTTAACTCTGGAGGACAGTAAGGCAGCAATGCACAAGCAAACATGGACTTGTGCCAAGAGGGGAGACTAAGGCGCATCAAGGCATAGGAACACCAGCTTCTTGTTGAAAGAGCCTGAGATTGATTTCTTCCCAGTTGCACAAAGGCAATTGGGCTGCAATTTTCACACTGTACTTGGTTTGAATTGTTGGGGAAAAATAAAGTTGTGTATTGATTAGCATTTGAAAAAACAATTAGTACTTAGTTTGCTTGAAAGACAAAACAAGAGCACAGTGTCGGAACCAGATGTAGGTGTTTCCAGGACTAACAAGCACCCCAGGACTCCTAAGTGGGCCCTGAAATTTCTGAAGAAGCAGTTTCTGAATGGGGACTCAATTTCCATCAGAACTCCAGGGCCTGAATCCGCAGTTTTCAGGGGATTGGGGAGGCAATTGTTGCCTCTTTGTTACCACATGGCTATAGGATTGATGTACTATGCATTTTTCTTTTTGAAACAACACTTTTTTTGGGGGCGCCTGGGTGGCTCAGTCAGTTAGGCGGCTGCCTTCGACTCAGGTCACGATCCCATGGTCCTGGGATCCAGCCCCACGGGCTTCTTGCTCAGCGGTGAGCCTGCTTCTCCCCTACCTGTTATTCCCCCTGCTTGTGCTCACTCGCTCACGCTCTCTCTTGCTTGCCCCCTCTCTCTGTGTCAAATAAATAAATAAAATCTTTTAAACACATACACACACACACACACACACAACTTTTTTTATTTTATTTAATTTATTTATTTATTTTTAAAGATTTTATTTATTTATTTCACAGAGGGAGAGAGATCACAAGGAGGCAGAGAGGCAGGCAGAGAGAGAGAGGGGAAGCAGGCTCCCCGCTGAGCAGAGAGCCCGATATGGGCCTCGATCCCAGGACCCTGAGATCATGACCTGAGCCGAAGGCAGAGGCTTTAACCCACTGAGCCACCCAGGTGCCCCTTTTTTGTTTTTATTATGTGCTTCTTTTTTTTTTTAAATCATTTTTATTTTTTAAAGGTTTTATTTATTTATTTAGACAGAGAGAGATCACAAGGAGGCAGAGAGGCAGGCAGAGAGAGCGGAGGAAGCAGGCTCCCCGCTGAGCAGAGAGCCCAATGCGGGCCTCGATCCCAGGACCCTGAGATCATGACCTGAGCCGAAGGCAGAGGCTTTAACCCACTGAGCCCCCCAGGCGCCCTATTATGTGCTTCTTTATAATGCTTTTCCTCTCCTAATTTCTTTCCCGATAGAATGATGGAGACACAGTTGCTATGAACATGGAAAAGCATCTGGAAATCAGCAACTTCTAAAATATATCCCATGAAACAGTCTCTCAAAGAGAATTGAGGAGAATGGGCTGACTCATTTTTTCCTTTCTTTCCTCACTTTGTTTGTCTGTTCATCCATCCATCCATCAAACCAACAAACTTCTTTCATTCAATGAACTACAAGTAAAACCCTCAAGTGAAGCAAGGGGCTGAAATCACTTATTGAGGAATGGAGAGGAGAACGTAAGGATAGAAGGAAAGGAAACTTGGCCTCATCTTGGAGATCTTTAGGACTTCTGACTTCTAATAAGCAGGGTTTGACTGCTTATGTGGAACTTAAGTTTCCTGAGAATATTAAGAGGTATTTTTTTTTCTTATTTAGATTGGAGATGGCTTTTTCTTGCAAGTACTATTGAGACTGGATCTTAGAGGAAGTGGAGTGGGCCCAGAGGAGAGGAACCCAGGGGCTGCCTCTTGTTCCATGGTGGTTCATTCAGCAAAATGTGCCAGGGCCTGAGGTATAAAGGTGACTACCACACAGTCCTTTGATCACTAATAGAGTCCAGAGACTCTGTTGGCCAGCGAGGAGAGCTCAGCGGGCAAGTGAAAGTGATCCAGAGAGCGACCAAGGGCACAGGTGCTAAACATCTCGTTTATCTCAGCTTGTCAGGGGGGCACAAGGGGGCATAACCAGCTTGTCATGCAGGTGAGCAAGAACTACCTGCAAGGATGACAGAACAGTGAATTCTCAGGTCCAAGAGAAAGCTTAGCTACCATTCACGAAAGCTTGGCAAAGGACTTGCTCTTGGACTCTTAAAAGGGAATGTTTTCAAGTGGAGAATTTAGTAGCAATAAACCTCAAAGTGAGGACTAGGGGCTGGCAAATTGCAAATCACATGAAACTTAACTATTATGAGCCTAAATCAATCCGTATGTGGAAGTGTTTCCAACTGGTCAGGATCTAAATAAAGACAGGAATAATAGTTGTTCAACCTAGGGCCTACAGTTACCCAAAGACATTCCTCCCTCAGGAGGGAGAAGACTGGAACCCACCATGAACCAAAATCATTTTCTCCTGTGGAAACACCATATTCTGTCTAGAATAAGTTTCGTGTTGTTTTGACATTTTTTATTCTGTTACTAGAGCATGAGCTGTGTATATTCGATCTCTCGGAAGAGTTTGGTTCTTGCTGGGTGGTTAATACCTCTGTGTGTCTTGCTGAGACGTGACAGAAATGCCATCTTCTGAGCACGTTAGTGGCTGGAGAGAGAGAAGCTCCGAAGATGTTTTAAAAAAAAAAAGGAGGAGTCTCTGATTCCAGGATTTGGGACCTTCACACAGCACCGTGACTGTGATATCTCTGAGGTTTTAATATGTTTTGGTCCTGAGGCATCTTGAAATGGGCAATTGCCTCCTTGGTGTTTTTGCAGAGTTGCCAGAAAACTCTTGCCCCTCCACAAATCTCTGCTGGCTGAATCTGTAATTCTTGCTTCTCATCTTCATTCTTGTAACTCACAGCTTTGGAGCCAGTGATAATGCATGTGTGCCTGGCTCTTGATAGAAAGCTTTTTACTGGTCTTTACTACTGAAGAAATGCGCTTCACCAGTGAGAATGCATGTGTGCCTGGCTCTTGATAGAAAGCTTTTTACTGGTCCTTTATTACCGAAGAAATGCGCTTCAGAACAGTCCTCCACTCAGTAAACGCTCAATGTGAAAGTACATATTGAGTTTTGCCAGGTACCAGGTTAGGCACTTGGGAAACTGTGGAAAGCTAAACAGATAGGACTCCTGACTTCGTAGAACTTTTCTATTTTAATGGCTCTCAACTTTTCAAAACTGGGGTTGGCAAACTAGAGCCCTTGGTTCAAATCCAGAGGGCTCCCCCCCTTTTTTTTGTAAATGAAGTTTTACTGGAACATAGCCACCCAGCCCTTCCTTTATGTATTTTTATTATTTTTATTTATGGCTGTTTTTTTTTTTTAAAGATTTTTTTTTATTTTTATTTATTTCACAGAGGGAGAGAGATTACAAGTAGGCAGAGAGGCAGGCAGGGAGAGAGAGGGGGAAGCAGGCTCCCTGCTGAGCAGGGAGCCCGATGCGGGCCTCGATCCCAGGACCCTGGGATCATGACCTGAGCCGAAAGCAGAGGCATTAACCCACTGAGCCACCCAGGCGCCCTGTTTTTGAACTATAATCGCAGAGTTCATGTTTTCATGGAAGAAATCACATAACCGGCAAAACCTACAATATTTATAGAATATTTGACCCTTTCTAGAAAAATCTTGCCCATTCCTGTTTTAAAATTCTAGATATTAGAGCCCCATTCTGAGATATTTTAAATCAGTAGATCCACAGGCGTGTACCTGCAGGCATTCACAGACCTCTGCTTTACCCATTCTTCCCATGAAGGGTCTCTCTTCACTCTACACATGTGCCTTTGGTTTTTCCTTCAGCAGTTCTCCTCTCCTGTCCTCTTCTTTCTAGGGCAGGTCTCATGTTCTAGTTGCCACAGTGTCTGTCCTCTGCAGTTCTCCATTATCATTTCATCTCGCAACTTCTTCCTCCCTCCTGGTATTAACTATTCTTTGATGATGCCCCAGAAATCTGCATTTGCAGCTCTGATTCTTCTCCTTGATTCCTCCCCGTATTTCCAGTTTTCTGGATCATAGGGCTCTCTTAACTCAAACTTACTCTGTCTCAAACCAAATTCGTCATCATTTCCTCCAAGCCAGCTCAGCCTCTGGACTTGGTGATTTTCTGTTATTGGGAGTATTAGTCTTCCTCTCCGACATCTAAGTCATTAATAATAATGGTCATATTTCTTTCAAATTTTACCTCTTGGTCATAAAAAGCGAATCTAGTTGAAATCTGGACCTGAGGACAAATAACAAAGGGTGGAGGTTTATGAAAATTCACAAAGCTTACTTGATATATAGGCTTTCTTATTTTCCTATGGGAGAGGTAAAAAAAAGGAAAGAAGTTAACCAGAACCAGGTACCTGCAATGAGCCAAGCTCTATGCCAGCCACCTTTTCTATGTAATGTACATAACATTCTCAGTAATGCTGTATTTCTATCCTCATTTTATAGATGAGAAAACTGAGTCTCACCGATTATCCTTGCAAATGTCACATAGCTAGTGCATGGTGGTACTGGTAGCCTGATCTAAGTTCTGAATATGATTTTCCATCCATCCTCTTATGGTATAGCAAACTGAGCTTCCACTCCTGAAAAATATCATGGGATTTTATTGAATTGATGGTTGCTAAATTTTCTTTTTTAATCTATATTTATCAAAATGGACTATGGTATATTCAAGTAAGACTGACTGTAGTTTTCAGTTTCTGTTTCTCTCTTGCTCCCTGCTAAAAGGTAATAATAATGATGATAACAGTAATAACAGTTACCTAGGGGATGATGCTCTGTGCCCTGTATCCTACCTACCACACCGCATGGATATTTGAGTTTTGTCTTCACCTCTACCCTGTCATCCTGATTCTTTTGTTGTCTCCACTCGACATACAAGGACACTGAAGTGTAGAGTGATTTAATAACTTGCATAGTCACATAGCTACTAAGTGATTCACACACAGGCGGTTTGACTGCAAAGTTCTTAAGCTTATTGTCTGTAACCAATGGCATGTTGTTATATATTTATCAACTAGCACTATTTTGTATGATGGTGGAGGGGAGGGGAATTTGTAGAGTTACCAGTTTCTGTGGTATAAATATCCCCAACCTGGCCAATTTCAAAGTGCATCACTGTGTTGCATCACTGCCTCACAGTATACTTACCTCATGGTATATGAGAAATTATAGCAATGGGCTCCTCTGATCCTGTATTGACCTGCTCTGCACAGAACTAGATATAGGTAATTTAATGCATTAGGAAATCCATTCATTATGCCAAAAAGGTTGAAATAATGGTGAGACAGAACATGCTTCAGTGCCGAGAGGTTGGAGTGGATAAGAATGTTGGGAACTAGGGAGAGTTAACATTACAGTGAATGATGGGAGACATTCCAAGAGGTTGAAAGGGTATCCCAGGTGCAAAGTCAGGAGCAAATGAGAAATGTTTGGGAGGTAGCTAGATCACATTGACTCATCTAGACAGAGAGTAGCTTGGGAAGAAGAGTCTAGAAAAGAGCCCTTTTAACATTGTGCATGGCATTTAGAGCCCTTAGTGGGTGGATGGTGGAGATTTCAGCCCCTTGTTTGGAGCCTTGGTGGAAATAGTGCCTCCGACACCCAAGACAGTACCTAGGAATTCTGGCGTTTAATGTTTTTCTGTAGGTCATTCTGGGTATTGAGATTTGTAACATTGTTTTCAACCAAAATCCTCATCAAATAGGGTTGCTTTTTATGAAAATTTGAATTATATACATTTGAAATTAGTTTAATCCAAAAAATTTTTTAGAGACTCAGTGCCCCAAGTTTGAAATAAGATATAGCCCAGAATTTTTAAAAATGCAAAATCAAAACTTCAAGGCTGTCAACCCACAGAAAGTGTAAACCATGTTAACGTTCCTATCTTGTAGACATAGCACTTGAGCTGTTGAAATGGAGAGAACTCATTCTCCTTTGTTAGAATTGTGTATCCTGTACTATGTTTTCTGTGCACTGAATATTCTGCAAATGATGTGATGCTTAGGTTATAACAGCAGTGACTTTTAAAATACAGTGGTTTTTATTTATTTATTTTTTAAAAGATTTTATTTATTCATTTGACACACACAGAGAAAGATTACAAGTAGGCAGAGAGGCAGGCAGAGAGAGAGCAGAGAGGAGGAAGCAGGCTCCCTGCTGAGCAGAGAGCCTGATGTGGGCCTCGATCCCAGGACCCTGGGATCATGACCTGAGCCGAAGGCAGTGGCTTTAACCCACTGAGCCACCCAGGTGCCTACAATGGTTTTTATTATATGAAATAACTTTGTCATCTATTTGGTATTATTAATCTGAGCAATGGAAATATATCCATAGAATTAGTAGCCCGGGTCTAGAAGTTGAATTTGGTAAATCAGTAATGATATGTGATGGTTTTGCTAGAGGAATAAGCATAATGAGAGACAATGCTAACATGAGTGATAATGCTAAAAGAAAAGAAAACAAAAATGGAATTAGAAAAAAATGATACCATTGTTGCAGATTTATGTTCTGGGAAAATAAATGTAATCCTTCCCTATTTTAGTGAAGTGTGATTATGATGAAGTTACGTAATAACAAAATTTAATTTTGAGTAGTAGAATTATTGGTTATGTGAAGGCCTAGGGATGCATGTCCCCGTATGTGCCCACCATATACATTTGGTTGTCGGATTGCAGTGCTCCCCTAACAGGTACCAATCTGTTAGAGATTTTGCCATCTTTTCCCCAGGTTCCTTTTCTGCAGGATACGGATGAGGAGCTTGTAAATGTGTACCTCTATAGCACTTGCAAATAAAATGCAGATGTCTATAATGGAGATGTCTGTGGACTTAGCCCATCCACTTGCCACCTAAAATATCTTTCTTGCATAGATCATCTGATATAAAACTGTCAACAGTGTAATGCAGGAAAGATGTTAGGATTTGAAGCCGATGGCCAAGAAAGAATTCCTGAGACATCTTTAGTGCAAAAAAGTGATTTTATTCAAGCACCAGGGTAAGACCTGTCGGCAGAAAGAGGAGCAATGGGATCATGAGGAGTGGCCCATTATATCCTTCAAATTGGGAGGGGGTTAGTGATGGCAAAAGTCTCTAAGGGTTTGTGGTTTGTCTCCTAATCTCATAAAACAAACTGAGGGTTACTGGGGGGTGGGAGGGTAGGGATAGGGTGGATGGGTTATGGACATTGGGGAGGGTTTGTGCTTTGGTGAATGCTGTGAAAGATGTAAGCCTGATGATTCACAGACCTGTACCCCTTGGGCAAATAATAAAAATAAAATTAAAAAAAAATAGTCTCTAAGGGATTTTGGAAGCAAAGTTTCCGGGACTTTGAGGGCACTAGCTGTTGTTGGGAAAAGCTCATTTATTACCATTTAATAAAACCTTAGTCACGAGAACCTTCAGATGTATCTCGGTGAGCCATATGCTTGGGGGATGATTGCCAACATGTATCTTGGGGGGTTTAGAGATAAAGGAAGTTTCCAAAGGAATTTTTATATGTTAAAATAGGCTTAAAAGATCCTGGGGGTGGGGGAGGAGGTGGCGAGTTTAGGCTAGGATTGCCTTTTGCCCTTAGGAAAGTTTCAACATGGAGGCAGTTGTGGGGCACCTAGGCAGCTCAGTCAGTTGAGTAGCTGTCTTTGGCTCAGGTCATGATCTCAGGGTCCTGGGATCAAGTCCCGCATCAGGCTCCCTGCTCAGCAGAGAGCCTGCTTCTCCCTCTCCCTCTGCCTACTGCTTTCCCTATTTGTGCTCTCTCTCTGTCAAATAAATAAGTAAAATCTTTAAACAAAACAAAACAAAAAAACATTGAGACAGTTGAGTCCCTAGAGGAATGTCACTCTGCCTATTTCAAGGATCTGTCAGTGGGCTCTAGGTAGTAAGGAAATTTAATACTTTTTCTTCTGCCTTTGTTTCCCACATCACAATGGGCCACGGAAGAGCTGGGATTCACACAGAGTTTGCAAGCACCTGCTGATCAGTCCATGGTTCATTCACCCAATAGTGCTTCATTCTGGGAAGAGGTCCCTGGACAGCAGGGCATTACAAGCCATTCTCTCCTTCTTGCAATTCCTGGCACTCTTTAACTATTAAAGATATATTGCCCTGGCTTATTAAAAAAACATAAAATCCAGAGAAACACCATTTCCCCAGACTGAGTGATGGCCTTTTTGAGGGCAATGGTCCTGTCAATGTACATTTTTGGATCTGTCCCAGAATGTAGCATGGTGCCTTCTCAAACACTGACTACCTGGTGCATTTCTCTATTAGTTGTAATTTCCAAGAGAGAAGAGAAATGGTTACTGGTGTTTTTATTCCTTCACTTAAAAACATATCTGTTCTTCTAATAAGCATCTGAATGAAAGGGTGCTGGCTCACTCAGTGACTAACCATGCAGTATGATAGAGACATCTAAACTCTCTAGACCTGTTTACTCATTTGTAAAATACGGTGGTAAGACTAGATATTGCATCAGAGGAAAGTTGGTCTCTAGAGATGCCCAGTGGAGCTCCATCTGCCCAACATTTTCATGAGCCATGGGGATGTGGAAGGCATACTAATCAACATTGCAGAGGACTTGGAGCTGGAAGGCATGGTTACTGTTTGATTGACAAAAGCTGTAGACAAAAAGATTGTGACAGCTTGGAACAATGGGCTACATTCCAAAGGTAAATTTTTCCTCTGAATGGAAAGCCTTCTATAATGATGTAAAATAAGGACAAGACAAGAAGGCTGCAGCTTCAAAACAGTACCTATAAGACTTTGGAGAAGTAGGCTACAAGGTTGTGTATGATATGGCTTCAATAAAAAAGCTTAACTTTTGTGAGCACAGATCAAGGACATGGGGTGTATTCAGATCAAGTCAGTTAATCTCTCTGAAACAGGGCTTCATCTCTAAGGTAGGGATAGTCATAATAAGTACAGTTCAGAAATGTCTCCTATGAATCTTAAGCACTGTGCTAACTGCTTTGCCTGGCACATCTCAGTAATCTTCATAAAAGCTCAGTGAGAGGTAAGTATTAATAGAATGCCCGTTTTATAGATGAAGAAATTGCAACTTAGATTACATAGATCATTGTCCAAGGCTTCACAAGTAGGCAGAGGTAGAGCCAAATCCAGCTCCTTCTGACCCCAAATCTCAAGCTATGAAGTGCTATTTTCTATTGCTTTCCTCCATAACGTTTAAGGGGCACGGGGCTAATTGTGCCCCCATAAATCCTAGCACAGTGCCTGTGTGAAGGCATACAGTAATTGCTAATATCCTTCCCTTTTGCTCCTTTTTCCTTCTGTCCTGTCCCTTAAGGGCTGAGCCCCAACCCAGCATGTAATTCTGGGGTTTATTCTGAGACTTCAAGGCTATACCCTCCCCCTAGAGGAATAATCTTTGCATGACTTTGCCTACCTCCTTTTGTTCTCCTTCCTTTGTCCCATATAAATCTTTTACACCCCGCTGCCGTAGAGGCCGTTTAATTACTCATCATCTGGGGTGCCTGGGTGGCTCAGTTGTTAAGCATCTGTCTTTGGCTCATGAGGGTCTAGATCCCAGGGTCCTGGGATCCATAGCGGGGCTCCCTGCTCAGTGGGAAGCCTGCTTCTCCCTCTCCCACTCCCCCTGCTTGTGTTCCCTCTCTCACTGTGTCTCTCTCTGTCAAATAAAGAAAATCTTTAAAAAAAAAATAATCATCAGCAACAGTGCTCATCTCAGGCTCATTCTTACTCAGGGCTTGCCGAGGTGTTTGGAAGGCTTGAATTTGTGTCATGAAAACATTCCCTGGAGAAGGCTAAAACCTCTCTGCTAACAGACAAGTAAACAACCTGAAAAGAAAATAATTCATTTTTAATGCCATAGCAGAGACTCATATCGAGCCATCAGCAGCATTCATGTCTCTGCAGAGAAGATCTGCTTGGGTCTGAGGGGCACTTGTGTCCTTTCAAGAATTGGTGGCACTACTTATTTTATCGAATTGACAAGACTGGTTTTGTCAGAAGCGTGCATTACCCAAATGGATGAAACACACATAGTTACCAGCTGCTTGATTCTCTCCAGAGAGGCAGAAATTTCATTCTCTACTTACTCTTGTTTAAAAAAAAAAAAAAAAAAAGTCACTGCTACAGATTGGGTCCAAATCCTGAATCAGTGGTGTTAACACTAACAGAAGTGAGTCTTTGATAGGGCTACACAATAGCCACTCACTGTTGGAAACATTGGTAGAGCCAAACCATTAAGGGAAATGACCTTTCTTCAATAGCATTGGGTTTGCCTTTACCAGTTGCCCCCAAGATTGTTCTCTGGATTCGAATCTGGGATTAAAGCAGTTGAAATCCCTTGGAAGACTGTGCATTTCATGACTTGCCAGCTCTGAGGGTGAAAACAATGATCTTATTCCCAAACATGGAAAACAAAACAAAAAGACCCTTAACTAAATTCACCAAAAAAAAAAAAAAAACTTGAAAAAAATGAAAAACTCAAGGTAAAGCAAACAACTATGCCATTATATGTGCAGTTGACCCTTGAACATGTAACATGGCTTTGAACTGGGTGTGTCCACTTACACGCAGGTTTTTGCAGTGGGCTGCTGTGAATATGTTATCTCTTCTTATGATTTTCTTAATAACCTTTTCTAGTAGCTTACTTCATTGTAAGAATACAGCATATAATACATTTAACATAAAATATGTTAATTGACTTTGTTATCAGTAAGACTTCTGGTCAATAGTAAGCTATCAATAATTAAGTTTTGGGGATTCACAGTAGAGATGGAGATTTTTGACTCTGCAGGAAGCTGGTGCCCCTAACCCCCTGCATTGTTCAAGGTTCAACTGTATATTAAAAAGAGGAGAGGGAGGGTGCTCGCTTCGGCAGCACACATACTAAAAAGAGGAGAGGGAGGAAAACCGCAAACTCTTAGCAAGGGTTTTTCTTATGTTCAGAGATGATACATAGCTGAAATTTTTTCCCCGTATTTTTATTTTCTGAATTTTCTACGATAAGTAGAATCTTTTTTATAACCACAAAGCACAAAGGTATTTTGAAAAAAACTTTCCGGTGTGACAGCAATAGACAGTCCAGGGTATGTCTGCCTGCATCGGGCCAGGAAAGTGGCCACAGAGGACACAGGTGAATTAGATGTCTACTTTGCCCGGTCTCTGACCCAGCACTGTCCTTTGAGTAGGAGCAAGATGTTGCAAGGATGGACATGGTTGCAAATGCGAAGTCACTTGCCAAAAGATATTTAGGAGTGAAAGTTTCTTTTTCTTTTTCTTTCTTTCTTTTTCTTTTTTTTTTTTTTCGTTTTTTGGAATTCTCCAGTGGATATAAAACACGGCCAAGGAAATTTATTAACACTGACCCTGCTTTTTTGAGACAAATCATGGAAATTTTTTTAAGGAAGAAGACAGGTAGTTTTAAAGGAGATAAACTGACATTTATTTTATAGTGTCTCTAGTTTTCATGATGTTAGAAATCTATTGCTGAGATTTTGCGGTCATACATGAGCGTTTAACAAACAGGTATTAAATCTTCATACTCATCTACTATACTACTTGGTATGTGGATTGCAAAAAAAAAACAAAGACCCTTCTTGTGGCTTCTCATAATGGATTTGAGGAGTCAAACAAACCTGAAGAAGAGGACATTATAATTGGATAGTTGCATATGGGAGGTGTTGAATTGGAAGGAAGGGGTGTGGAATTGGCACTTAGTAGGTCACAGAGGACTGTAAACTGTTCTCTCTCATTTGATCTCTCAGCCTGGTTAATACGGTAATTTCATATTCCAGAATACAACAGGAAAGAGCTTCCTAACAGCCGGGCACTGTTGTGTTTTTAACGTGAATTATTTGTCTATTACACAGCCCCCATAAAAGCCAGCGAGAGGGTGTCTTGTGCTTTTCTGTCTTCATTTTATGGCTGAGGAAATTGGGTACGAAAACATTGAGTCATTTGCTTAAAACCACCCAGCTTTTAGGTGGTGAAACTGGAACGCTAATCAGGTCTTTGTCCAGAGTCTGCTGTGGCCCTTGGGCTACTCCCTCCCAGTGCAGAAATGAAGTTTCTAAATGACAAGTGGCCGTGCCAGGCTCTGGGAGAGTAGACTTGCTCCAAAACCTGGTGTTTATCCTTCTAAATTCAGTCTGCCAAAGCAGAGAGTGAACCATGAACCCTTTTTCTCCTTTGACACATGTGCTTTCCGGAATGTTTGCAGTTGGGAGAAAAAAGAATGCGTCTGTTAGAGATTATTAATTCCTGAAATTATTTTTATTTTTAGCTTTATTAAGTTTTATAAATAGACCAGACAATAAAAAGCGGGGAAGGAAGGAAGGAAGGAAAAATTTTTTTTCTTTTGGTTCTAAGTGAGAGTAAATCTTGCCACTAGCAGCTGATAAAGCATCTCCCAGGTTTCTGCCCTAATGCATTGAGAGGGAATCGATGTCCTTATGTTCTTACTCATGGGCTGTTAGTTGCCTTTTGGAAGGTCCCCTGCACATAAGTCATCAGAAAGTGGCACTTGCTTTCCTTTTCCTCAATGACCTGTCTCTGGCCTGTCATGTGAATTTCAGACTTCTTGGTATGGTATTCATACAGTCTGCCCCAAATCCTTTGCCACCGCAATTCTAACTTCTCCTATGCCTTATACCCTCCTGTCACTCTGGCTTTTTTTATGCCTTTTGCAAGTATGTCCACATGGCCAAGTAGTATTATCTATCTTTTAAGGTCTTGCTCACTTACCAATCTCTTCCTTGCCCCCAAGGAAGATTTCCTTGGAAAGTTTTCTTGTAAGGATTGTTTAATATACTGTCAGAATCTCACCTCTGAATCACAAAGGTATTGGTGAATATATTTAAGATGAGGGGCTCAAATTTTCTTTATGTTAAGTGAGAAAAACAACTCTCAAAATTTGGCATTCACTGTGGTGCTGACATGATAGAAATGTACATAGATCGCAAGAGAACCCAGGGAGACAAAGGTAATCACAGTAGCGTGAGGTGAGATTCATTATTTATTATTTCTTTATTATCAATATTACTTATATATAAAAAAACCCTGTCATTTTATGATATTCCTTAATAGCACTTCTATGCATGTTTCTTTTTAACCTGCAGTATTACTCATTCTTTCCTCTAGTGGATCTCTGACCTTTTGCCTGTCTGGCATTTATTTCTCCTTCTGATAAGAACATCTCTCTTTGCTTTTATGTGAGGTCCTTTCCTCCACTAATTCCATCGGGAGGAGAGGCCTCACTCTGGTCCAGGGACAGGTATGTGGCTCAGCCCCAGCCCCGGTCAGTGCATGGATTCCACTGGCCTCTGTGTTTGATTCAGGGATATCATGTAATTCAAATAGGTTTGGCAAGATTGAGTTCCAACAGATTCCTTGGAACAGCTAGGAAAGAAAAGCTCCATTTTCTCAGACCCTTTTTTCTTTTTTTTCCTCCCTCAAAGACTTTTAAACTTGTAAATATATGAGCCAGAAGCAATCCGGGATCTATCTTCTGACTGCCACCACAGGAAAGTGGTAAGGAAGGACTACTAATGGATCTAAGGAATGACCCAAGTCCATGAGTCTGTAAGTCTTTACGATTCATGTTGTTAAATCTTATAAGACAAGCTGATCTAATTTGATGGGCATGAGTACAGATACTGTAGGTTTGTGCATTACTTCCAAAAAATTTGACCAAGTATCCACATTGAACATGAAGATGGGAAGTCTGTAGTTGGACTGGAATTGTTGATCTTTTCCCCAGTTGGTGGGACAGTTCCTTCAGACATGATGGTTTTGCAAAGTGTGGCTCTATGTTCTTCATGGCAATTGACAGTTTGTTTCATGCTGAGTAAATGGGGCTGTCTACTTTGACTATAGACTACTTTTGTTTTGCGGCAAGCAGAGGCCTGTTATATCTCAGGAGACGGAGATCCTAGTTTCTCCTAGTCTTCCCAGGCCACTTGAAGTTAGTTGTTCAACCTCACAGTATTTGTTGCTTTACTATAAAAATGACAGGATAACATTTCATGGCATTTGGGATCCCATCCTGCATTAGTACTCTATGAATCTAAATATGCACTGATTTCCCTGGAGTTGTCCAACATATGGTACATGTCTGGGGGATTATTACAGCATAGTAACTCACTTAACCACAGTGGTGTCTTTTTAAGACTCTCATTGACTCCATGTTCAAGTTTCACAGTGTGGGTAGATGATGAGGGCACAAATCCAGTCCTGGTCAATGAATGTCAGGTTCAGATTTGCTTGCAATCCTCTCTGACCTATGAATCTTTCTCTAACCTGAACCACTGATTCAAAACAGATTTGGTTGTCATCCAGCTTGGCTCATTTTGATTTGCAAAATTTAGTCTATTTTGGTGTATCTTGGAAACATCATTTTGACTGATTATTCAGGATTACTGAATACTTTTTTTTGATAACTGAATACTTTTAAATTGCAATTTTGTTGTCGAAGCCAATACTTAAGAAAATAGGGGCCAGTTTTTGTGTGTGTGTGTTTTGTTTTAATTTTCTATCTGTTACGGACCTAGACTTAGGAAATCATGCTTGGCTGCTGTGGCAGTTTCAGATAGCGATATATCTTTCTAAATGTGTGGTCTCAATTTTGTACATTTTCTGTTTGCATATACACATGGATCTGTTTCTGAATTTTCTAATTCTGTTCTTCTTCTGGTCTATTTGTCTACCCCTGTGCTGATACTACGGTTTTATAATGAGTGTTAATATCAGCTAAGATGAACCCCATCTCCTCTGAGCCAGCCTTTTCCAGAGTACCGTGGCTATTCTTGGTCCTTTGTTCTTCCTTGTAAACTGTAGAATTAATATGTCTTTACATACTAATTCACAAAGAATTTAATTCGCTTATCAATTTAGGGGGATTTTTTATCTTTCTAATAATGTGTCTTCTTATGAACATAGTTTATTTTACGAGTCATTTAAAATTTGAATAGTTTTATAATTTTTTCTAAAATATTTATTGTATATATTTTATATTTATCTCTAGGTGTTTATACATTTATTACTATTGCAAATGATGTCTTTAAATATATTAGATATGTTTTCTAACATTTTGTGGCTGTTTTATAAGTAAGCAATTGATGATGGTATATTTATTTATATCCAGCAGCCCTGCCAACCTCATTCTTTAAATAATTTTTCCATGATCGTTTTTATAGTTATGATTTGCAAATAAGAACTATGTTTCTTTCCAATCCTTTTATCTATTATTTATTTTCTTATTGCAAGTATATTAAAGAATTGTATTAGTTTCTTACAAGTGCCACAAATTACTACATTCTAAGTGGCTAAAAACAACAGGGATTTATTTTCGCACCAGCTAGAGACTAGAGGTCCTTGAGTGTCAGTAGGGTCTCCCTCTGAAGACTCTCGGAAGGAAGGCTTCCTTGTGTCTTCCAGTATCTGGTGGCAGCATAACTGCAATCATTGCTCCTATCTTCACTCAGCTTTCTTTGGGTGTCTTTCTGTGTTAACTCTTCTTACAAGGATACCAGGCATTGGATTTGGGGAACACTGTAAATCCAAGATGATTTCTTCTCAAGGTACTTAACTAATTACATCTATAAAGACCTTGTTTTCAAAGGAGGTCACATTCTGAGATTCTAAGTGGAAATGAATTTTGAGGAGACACTATCCAATCCACTACCAAGACCTTCATTAGGATAAGGAATAGAAGTGGTAGTGAGCATCCTCTTTCAGTCCTTATATTTAAGAGAATGCTTTTACTCTATCACAGTTACCATGGTTCGTGAATTCTGAAGCACATGAGTTTTCACGTTTCAACAAGTCCAGAAGGGTCATAAGCCTTACAACCAGTGATCACTATAGTTTATTTATTTATTTATTTATTTTTTTTTAAATTGATCACTATAGTTTAATGTGTAGTATTTTTTTCTTTATTTATGGTACATCTTTTAACAAATGGTATCTTAGATTTAATAGAATGAAAGTTGTTTTGCTTTATATTTGTTTTTAATGTTAACTTTTAGCAGACTGAGAAGTTCACTTCTGTTTTTAGTATAGAGGTTTTTGTTTTGTTTTTCCTTTATATCATGAATGGAGGTTGAGTTTTATTGAATGTAACTTTCCCCCTTCTATTGAGATAAATATATGATCCTTCTTCTTTACTTTGTTAATAGGGTAAATTTTACTAATAGATAATTTAACTTTAAGCTTACTTTGCATTCCCTACTTGGTTGTGCTCTATTACCTTTTTGTAGGCATTGTTGCCTTCATTTTGCCAATTAAAAAAAGATATTTGTAATATGCTTATGAATGAGATTAGCCTATAATATTCTTTCCTCATGTTATTCAGGACTGGTTTTATAAATATTACACTTGGTCATGATGTATCATCCTATTAATGTGCTGATAAATTTAGTTCACTAATATTTAATGGAGGATTTTTGTGCCCATGTTCATCAGGAATATATACTTGGCTTGTAGTTTTCTTGTGTTATTTTCATTTGGCTTTGGTATGATGGTGATATTGACCTCATATATTAAACTTGGAAGTTTCCCTCTTCTATCTTTTTGAAAAAACTTTAAGAGGGGCGCCTGGGTGGCTCATTTGTTGAGCGTCCGCCTTCAGCTCAGGTCATGATCCTAGGGTCCTGGGATCGAGCCCCGCATCAGACTCCCTGCTTTTCCCTCTCTCACTCCCCCTGCTTGTGTGTCCCTCTCTCCCTGTGTTTCTCTCTGTCAAATAAAAAAAGAAAGAAAGAAACTTTAAGAGACATTAATATTAATTCTTCAAATGTTTGGTAGAAGTTGCTTGTGGTTTTTTTTTTTTTTTTTTTGTGGGGAGATTTTGTTTTGTTTTGTTTTTTTTGGGTTTTTGTTAGTTTGTTTTTAGCAATCCAATTTCCTTGTTGGTTATTATCCTTCTCAGGCTTTCTGTTTCTTCTTGAGTCAGTCTTGGTTGTATGTTTCTAGGGCTTTAACTATTTCTTCTAGGTTATTTATTTATTTATTTATTTATTATTTATTTATTTATTTTTTTTTTNTTTTTTTTTGTGGGGAGATTTTGTTTTGTTTTGTTTTTTTGGGGTTTTTGTTAGTTTGTTTTTAGCAATCCAATTTCCTTGTTGGTTATTATCCTTCTCAGGCTTTCTGTTTCTTCTTGAGTCAGTCTTGGTTGTATGTTTCTAGGGCTTTAACTATTTCTTCTAGGTTATTTATTTATTTTAAAATTTTTATTTGTTAGAGCTTGTGAGCGAGGGGGAGAGGGAGAAGGGCAGAGGGAGAGGGAGAAGCAGATTTCCCACTGGGCAGAGAACCAGCTGCCAGGGGCTCAATCCCAGGGTCCTAGGATCATGTCCTGAACCAAAGGCAAATGCTTAACTGACTGAGATACCTAGGCACCTCTCTTTAGGTTATTTAATTTATTGGTGTATAGTAACTGAAATAGTCCGTTCTGATCTCTTTTTTTATTTCCATGGTATCAGTCATAATATCTCCTCTTCCTTTACTGATTGCAACTCAAACCATAATGAGATATCATCTCACACTTGTTAGGATGATTATTACAAGAAAAAATAACAAATATTAGCTAGGATATGAGAAAAAGAAAACACTTGTACACTGTTAGTGGGAATATAAATTCATCCAGGCACTATGGAAAACCTTACAGAGGTTCCTCAAAAAGCAAGAAGAGAACTACCACATGACTCAGCAATCTCACTTCTGTGTATGTATCCAAAGGAATGAAATCAATACCTCAAAGAGATATCTGCACTCTAATGTTCATTGCAGCATTATTCGCAATAGTGCAAATATGGAACCAACCTAAATATCCATCAATAAATGAATAAAGAGGATGTGTTAATGCATACAATGTAATATTATTCAGCCCCCCCCCCAAAAGAAGGAATTCCTGACATTTGAGCGACATGGAGGTCATCACACCAAGTGAAATAAGTGAGACACAGAAGGACAGATGCTACATGACACCTCTTAGAGGAGAAATCTAAAATTGTCAAACTCATAGAAGCAGAGAATAGAGTGGTGGTTGGCAGCAGCTAAGGGAATGGAAAAATGGAGAGATACTAGCTGAATGGTACAGAGTCACATTTATACAGTATGAATAAGTCATAGAAATTCACTTCCTCTACTTATGTACTGTTTACTGTACAGCACTGAGCCTGTAGTTAGCAGATTTTTAAATATAAAATATTGTTAAGAGGGTAGACCTTATATTAAGTATTATTATTACAAAACAACAACAACAACAATAATAGGGCAAGAAGAAACTGTCGGTGGTGATGGATATATGTATAGATTGTGGTGATGGTTGTATGTGTCTGTACATAAAACTGATCTCAAAACTTTATCTCAGAACTGATAAAGTTGTATACATTATATATGTATAGCTTTTTACATGTCAGTTGTACCTCAATAATTTGTTTTTTAAAATATTAACAAAAATAATAGTGTTCTTTAATTTTTTTCTCAAAGAAGCATATATGTCTTAGAATTATCAGTCCAGACTTTCATTAAAACTTGCTTATAGATGTACCTGTGTCTATTGGGCTTTTTTTTTTTTTTTTTGGTGAGAATGTTTAAATGTTTAGTTGCTCAAGTTTTTGCAACAGAGGAATGTTGAGATCATCTTTTCCTTCTCAATTCACTTTAGTTAAATTAGACTTTTCTAGAAATATGTCTATTTTGCCTGTTTTCAAATAAGGTGTCATAGAATTGTTCATAAGAATGGTTAGAATTCCTGCTGCATCTCCAATGAGGCCCCCTTGGTGGCTTCTAATACAAATTTTTCTTTTACTTATTATTTTTTTTAGTCAGTTTAACTTTGGTTTTTCACTGCTTTGTATCATAATGACCCTAAAAGGAAACCAATTCATTTTGTATTATCTCCTTCTTTCTGATTTAGCCATTAATGTTTTTTATTGTTAATGTGTTTAGATATTCTAGTGGCTACCTGTGTAATTTTAAGTGATATAAATATTGTACTATTTTTTTTCTCTCAAATTTTCATCTCTGCTCACTCTCTGAGAGAGGTAATTTGAGATAAAGGCCCTTCTTTTGTTCCTTAAATTGCTCCTTACAGTCAGTCCTGTCAGTCAATTGACTCTGTCAGGGTCAGGTCAAATGACCCTGTCAGTCAATTAAAATGATTGCTCCTGAATGACAGTCTTTGTCACCATCCCATGTCTCCCTGAAAAGTGGTCCAAATACCACTCTATGCGCTGAAGGTTTCCACTTACTCAAAAGCAGTGTGTATGTAAGTAGAATTTCATTTTGGCAATGCACTGGCTGTATGACTCACAGCAAGTGTTCACCTTTGCAGTTTGAGGTTACTTATTTGTGAAATGGGAATACAGCCAGTCCTACAAGATTATTGTAAGACTAAAATTCGGTGACCATTGTTAATGTGCCTAATACTGGCCCTTCATTGCTCAGGATATGTTATTTCCCTAGCCCCCATGGTAACTTTTCTTTTACACAGCATGTCACCTTTTCTGTTTGAAGATAGTACAAATGACCATGTATCCATTATCCAGAATTTTCCAACAACTTAGTACATCATCTAAGTTGAAGGAATAAATGGGCAGAGGTCTTTTCTCAGCCTATGCACATATATTGTAGGAAGTAGAAGAAAAATTAATTGATAGAAGCATTGTGAGAATCCTAATATCTACTTCTTAAAAAAGAATAGTGGTTTATAGAGTAGAGTGGTGGGTACTAGGGGTTGGGTTAAAAGGGGAGATGTTGGTCAAAGAGTACAAAGTTACAGTTGTAAGATACGTTCTCAGGATCTAATGTAAAGCATGGTAATTATAGCTAATAATACTGTATTATATACAGGAAATTACTGAGTAGATCTTCAATGTTCTCACCACAAAAAAGAAATGGTAATTGTGTGACATGATGCATGTGTGAGCTGATGTCATGGTGGTAACTATTTTGCAATATACAAAAGAATAGTCATCTATAGTCTCTTTTGTGTCATAGACCCCTTCGAGAGTAAAGTGAAAATCATGGGCACTCTCTTCCCCCAAAAGCACATTTGCACAGTTTTTTACACAGAATTCTATATTTTATATATCCTTCAAAGACCATCTGTGAATTGAGGGGTAAGAATCTTTCTTTCAAAAATACCAGTTTTACGGTTAGCTGAATGTCATATATATTTGACAACACCAGTATTCCGATTCCATGCAGACCAATATATCCTGAGTTAGAATATGAGTTTGAAATGGACAGATAGATATTTTTGACATAGCTATTCTTTTTAGTATCCATCATAATGACCCTAAAAGGAAACCAGAAACAGCTTAGGTGCTTAAAACAGAATGTGAAAGCATTTCTCAACTGTTAGGATTTTCTGAAGAATGTGTCCCCTGTGAAGTCCCAGTGAATCTTACATTGAATGCTTTTAAAACGTCAAAACTTTTCTCCTACCTTTCTTTTCCTTTACCTTCTGAGTCATACTGGGATGGCTTTGTATAAAAGCAGCATCTAAGGCAAGAATATGCTTACTGTGTTAGTAATAAGATAAGACCATGATGCCCTTTATCTTTGTTTCAAGAGCAAATAAGGCTTTGTTAGGTGAAAACGTTATGTGTGAGGGTGCGTGCGCGCACGCACGCGCACACACACACGCACACACACACACACACAAACGAGAGAGAGAGAGAGAGAGAGAGAGAGAATATGGCACCAATTTTGACCTAATACTCAGAAGTAGAAAAATGTCAGAATCAAAAATGTTCTCAAATAGCTAAAACAATGTAAAACAGTGGAATATCTATAAGAAGGTGAAACTCAAAATAAGACTGAAGCCTTAAATTTTTAAAAATATCAATAATTTTTTCTAAATCAATAACTTTTAAAAATCAAATAAAATATCAATAATAATACATGGAAAGAGCTTTAGCAAGAACCTGGTGTGTATTTAGAGTAGCCAAGATTGTTATTAATTCCTGTCATTTTTATTTAAAATTTGTGTATTTAAAAGCACTGGGCTCTAGCTTCTTTTGCCACTTCTCAAAATATATTTCACAAAATAAATTAATAGTGGAAATAATTTTGCCGGTTGATTTTGATTTTGTCAAGTGAAATGTTTTTCCCCAAGGATTTGCTAGAACCATCTTCATATGAAAAATTACTTGCCAGTTGAAATGTCCATAAATGGACTAGGTCAACATGAGTACAAGTCATAGGTTTCTTTAGTCTTTGAGGCTGACTGGAGATAGGACCAAAGCTCCCAGAATTCCCTAAGGTAAAATCAAGCTTATTAGTGTAAGTCAAAATGTAGGAGCAACAAGGCTGGCTGGAGGGGGTTGTGAAGGATAGGAACAAATATCCTTAACAGACACAATGTCTAATTTGCAAATATTCTTTCTAGACACCAGGGAATGTATAAAATAGAAAAAAAAGAGGGAAAAAAATCTCATCCTTGAAGGACTTAGATAAATGGTAGGTAAATTATCTTGTAGTAATGACCAAGTTCATCCACAGCCACTAGATTGTTCTGTTGAGCAAAATGATATGCTATAGTAGACACGTGACTAGAAGATAAAAGTGTTAATGCAGGAAATATGCTTATTTTTAGATGCCTGAACAAGTAAACAGGAACACTGCATAAAGGAAGTGTTACGGAAGAAAGTCAATAGGATGAAGTGAGAAAAGTCACGTCATTTCCTAAGGTAGTTGAGATAAGAAGGGAGAAGGGTCTTCTTTCCTCAGAAGTGGGTGCCATGAGGCATTTCCAGGGCAGGGTCAGCATGGACAGCCCAAGACATGTCGCCATCCATTAGTTTTTCTCAGAACTACTTGAAAAATTCCTACTGTATAATTAGGGTGGCTGTGATAAATGATTTTTAATACCTTCATCAAGATGTGTGCAATGGTATTTTTCCAAAGATCATTTCTCTGTCATCTTAAGGGGCAAAACTAGGGAGATATATTGGAAAACATAAATGATTCACTAACTCTCAAAGGAGAGCTGAGATAAATATTTATATTGGTCATTTATCATCCATTTAATACTCAGGGGCTTATTCTATCTACACTTACTATGTTATCTGTTTTAACTATTCCCACCGAACTGATTTTTTTTTTAGCTGCTATATAGAGGAGGTGCTAATAGCCCAGACATCTCTCCATTTTTTTTCCTCCATTTTAATCCCACGTTTGCTGAGCAATTACCTCCAGTGTTTCAAGAATGTGTATTGTACTGATTTATGCACAGTGAACTTCTTTGCTGTTCACAGATTGGTATGCTTACTAGACCCGGAACCTTACAGAAAATTTCCTGACTGAGAAAGACTGGCACTTTAGGAGAGTGAGAAATTAATATAGTAGAAATCATAACATTGGGGTTATAAAAGTCACCTTTGCCCAAGATCAATTATAAATTGAAATAGGCTATAATGCAATGCGTACTTATGGAGCACCAATGGTGTACTACAGAAACAGTGTATAGTGAAACCTTGCCCTTATGTTCAAGTGGGCTGCAGTCTAATCAGGGTAAAAAGCTTATAAAGTATGTGCAGTGATAGAGAGCTGCACAGTAAATATCTGGAGTAGGAGGACCTACATTGTTCAGACGTGGTCACAAAAGTTTCGTGGAGAAGGAGAAACCATTCCCTACACAATGTTAGGTTGACTTGTCACATACAGATATATTCATGATGCTGCATCTCTGTCCATGGCACACAAGGTTTGAAAAACTTTGAAATTCATGCATTAAACTATCTGAGTTAAGTCTTAAAGAAACTTGAGTAGGATTTAGTCAGGTTAAAAAAAAAAAAAAAGTAAAAAAGTGTGGCATAGCAGAGCATTCCAGGCCAGGGAGATGGGGGTCAGCAAAGGCTTGAAGTTTGGAGATAGCAGAATGAGTACAGAAAATAAGAAACAATTCATTGTGCCTGGAGCTTATAGTATTAGGTGCAGAAGATAAACCTGCTGGTATAGTCATGGCAACATAATGGAGGTCTTTGGGAGCCATTACTTTTGGTGTCCTTCCCCGTGGGTAGCCCGTGTCATTGATGCTCATCCACATGGATTATTATGGCCAGTGGAATGTGAACAAGAAGTGAGATAGGCCCCATCTGAGAGGAAGATTAAAAGTTATTCTCTGATCCCTCATTCACTCTTTTACTTCTGCCTCCTCTAAGATGGCAATCCACAACCAACATATAAATGAATGAGAAAGAGAAGTTTATTGTAATTATTTGTGGAGTCATTTGTTAATAAAGCAAAACTTGGTTTAAGCTGACTGTAGCAATTATATTAGACTACTTGATAGGCAATATAAAGATTTTTGTATTCACGTACACACTTTTATTGAGTTATAGCATAAATAGAGAGATGCAGGATTCATGAGGACAGACTGAGGAATTATAATACAAGAAGCATATTCTCACAATTTTTATCCTGATTAAAGAGTAGAACATTACTAGCAGTCCAGATATTCTGCATACCTATCCTTTTCACTAATATCCTCTTCCCTACAGATAACCACTATCCTTATTTCTGATGCCATGAATTCATTTCAACTTTTTATAAATGTGAAACATACATTATGTACTCTGCTGTGCCTGAATTCTTTGTCTAAATGTAATGCTGCCAAGACTAATTTCCATTGCATGTAGGGCACTTCATTTTATTGATATATAGTTTACTGTTTTATGAATGTATCACAATTATTTATTTTGTTGATAGGTTTTAACTTTTTGATTATTACAAATAGTGCTGCTATGAATATTCATGGTTTTGGGAAAACTTATGTATGCATCTCTTTTGTGTATACACTAAGGAATATCACAGAGTATGCCTTTGTTCAGCTTTAATAAATACTGCAAAATGGTTTTCCAAGGTGACCGTACAAATTTATATTCAAACAACGTGTGAGAGTTTCAGTTGCTCCATATCCTTGCCAGTATTTGGCATTGGCCGTTTATTGTATTTTTAGCCAAACTAGTGGGTGTAGGAATAGTATTTCATATTAATTTTCATTTCTCTGGTGGCTATTAAGATTGAGAATACTTTTACATATTTATTTGCACTTGGATGTCTGCTTTTATGAAGCATCTTTTCAAGTCTTTGGCCCATTATTTTATTGGTTTTAGCTCTTACTTTTCATAAGAATTTTTTACATATTCTGAAAATAAGTTCTTCATCAATTATATGTTCTACATATTTTCTTGAACTTTGACTTGATTTTTTACTCTTAGTGGTGATTTGGTAAGTATCAGTTCTAAATTTTAATATAGTGCAATCTACCATTTCTCTCTGTGATTATGGTTTCTGTGTCCTGTATAAAAAATATTTGTCCATCCCATTAAGAAAATATTATATATTTTCTGCAATTTACCTCAAATTGAATTTTGTGTATAGAGATAGAAAACTATGAATCCAGGGGCACCTGGGTGACTCTGTAGGCTAAGCATCTGCCTTCCACTCAGGTCATGATCCCAGGGTCCTGGGATCAAGCTCCACATCGGGCTCCCTACTCAGCGGGGAGCCGGCTTCTCCTTCTCCCTCTGTCTGCCCCTCCCCCTGCTTGTGTGCTCTCCCTCTCTCTATTTCTCCCTCTCTCTCTCTATCAAATAAATAAATAAAATCTTTACAAAGAAAGACAAAGAAAACTGAATCTAGATTTTTTACCAGCATGGGAATATCTAACTGACCCAGTCATATCTTTTTGCCACAACCTTGTGTTTATTATGTGTCTGTTTAAAGAGCATAGAACTGAGTTTAGTTTTTCAAATCAGTAATATTCAGTATGGCAGTATTTGTCTTTTTTTTTTTTGTAAAAGATTTATTTATTTAAGAGAGAGAGAGTGCGCGCACAATCAGGAGGGGTAGAGGGAAAGGAAGAGAGAATCCAAAGCAGACTCTGTACACAGCATGGAGCCCAATGCAGGGCTCGATCTCACAACCCTGAGATCATGACCTGAGCTGAAACCAAGAGTTGGACAGTTAACTGAGTGTGCTACCCAGGTGTCCCAATATTTGTCTTTAATTAAGACATTTAATTTTTTATTTACATTTAAAATAAATACTTAGATATGCATGTAAACTTATAATTTTACTATTTATTTTCAGTGTTTATCACCTATTCTATTTCTTTTTTTCCTCATTTATATTATTCAAGTAGGTTTTTATCATTTCACCTATTTCCCTCACTACTGTATTATGTCATTTCTATTTTTTAGTAGTAACTCTAGAGCATAGAATATGTATACTTGTCTCTTTAAAGTGTATAAATTGGTTTACCATTTCCTAGGAAATGTAAGAACCTTATATTTTAAAGTCATTTAACCTGTTTGCCTTTTGTGTATTAATGATTTTAATTTTGTATGTGCATTAAACTCTCCATGTTATAGTAGTTTTATACAGTCTTTTTTTATACAGTTTTTGTTTAGATTTATTAACTTATTTTTATTTCTGCTTGTCTTCCCATTAGAACAGCTTAAGTATTTCTATTGGTGAGGGTTTGTCAGTAAGAGATTTCCTCTGTTTAATCATTTGAAAATATTTTTATTTTTTCCATTTTTGATGGATATTTTTGAGGGCTATGAAATTCTACTTTGGATGTTATTTCCTTTCACCATTTTGAATATATTCCATTGTCTTCTGACTTTTGTTATTTCTGTTGAGAATCAGCCCCTTTTCTTGTTGTTCCTTTGAAGATAATCAGGGGTGGTATTCTTAAGATTAATCTCTTGTTTCCTTTGCCTTTCAGCATTTTTACTATGAGGTCCTAAGGGGTAGTTTTATTTATATATATATATATATATATATATATATATATATATATATATATATATATATATACACACACACACACATATGTATGNTATATATATATATATATATATATATATATATATACACATATATATATATACACACACACACATATGTATGTATATATATATACACATATATGTATATATACATATATACATATCGCTTAGTGATCACACTGATGCTTGAATTTGCGGCTTAATGGCTTTCTTCCATTTTGGAAAATACTTTTTCAATATCGCTTTGTGTATTGTTTCTGCAAAGTTCCCTCTCTTCACTCTTTCTGGGAAGTCTAATAACAAATATATACTACTTTTTCACTGAATCTCAACATGGCTTTTACTCTTTTTTCATCTTTAAAAAAATCTTACTGCTTTAGTCTTACTGTTTCCTACTGACTAGCCTCCCAATTTACAAATTCTCTCTTCAGCTGAACTTCAGTTAGCATATTTTTCAATTGTATGATTTCCATTTGATTCTTTTTAATAGACTCCATTTGTCTCCTGAAATTATTCATCATATCTTCTAATGTTATGGACTCATAGCTATATTAAAATTTTTGTCTGATAGCTCCAGTATCTGAGTCTCTTATGAGCATTTTATTTTAAACCATTTCTTTTTTTTTACATTTAGACTTGACTCCTATTAAGTTGAATGATAAATTTTTTTTTTAAGTTTTCCTGAATGTCAAATATTGTGGGGGAAGAATTGCAGAGATGGTTCGATGATCTTATGATGTTCTCTTTGAAATAAGATTTAATTTTGCTTCTAGCAATCAGTTGAGCTAAGGATATACCACATTAATGTATTTTGGAGTTGAGTTGGTTTCACCTTGGTTTGGTCAACATGAATGTCAGTCTGTTGCTACTTAGCCCTTATTTCGTTGGTGTACTCCTTCTGATATCCCACCTGAAATGTTTTCCTGAGACCCTAATTACTGTTTTCCCCTAAACTCCATTTTTGTTCCTCAGCTCCCTAAGATTACCTAATGTTCAGTTGAGCCTCTCAGCTACTGCTTTATACTGTTGTTGTTATCTGGTATCTTTATGTCTCTATTAGTATCTGCTGCTCCTGTTACTGACTTGTATACTGTCAAGCTGAACTGGCAAATGCCTGAGGCAACAAGCTGTCTCTAGTGTCAGGTTCATCTCCATGCTTGTCTTCTCTGCAGATCTTGACACCTGCATGTTCACTCCTTTGGTTGTTCTTTAATACCTTCAAAGAGATTATTTAAAAAAAAAAATTATCCAGAATTTCTACTTGCTTTCAGTGGGATAATTGGTCTATTCCAGTTGGAATCTGCTAAAGATGAAAGAATTGTGTACCATATTCTTGTAGAGGGATTTTAAGCCCATTAATTCATATTATGCTATGAGATCATCATTTTAGAAAAGATTAAGGATGACAAAATTTGGGGCATAAGAGTACAACCAAGATCAGGTAGAAGCCTTCACAGAAAGTCACATTGCATTTAAATTCATCAGAAGTGTTTTTCTTTAAAGCAAGTAATTAAAACCATTTACTTAGTGCCTATTTTTATCAATCATGAAGATTTAGATTTTTTTTTTTTAAGTGAGGCACACCTGTTATTTTTCTGGCTATTCTTCTTGATACCATCCAAGGTTTTAGAAATCTTTTTGAGTAAGCAGAGAGCTTGGTGTTAAAAAAAATAAAAGAATAAAATAAATCCACACAGGCCTGTGGAGATTTTGAAGAACCACATGACTTTCTTTTTTTAAACCAAGTGTTCCAGGAAATATCCACTTTTAAAAGATGATTTGCTGACACTTCGAATCTGGAATCCAAGTTGCTGATTCATGCAGTTTGAAGTTCAGAGAATTGCTTAAAGTTATAGCTTCCCAGGAAATAATCATGTTGATGTCAGAGGAAGTTTGTAGAGCTATGAAGAATTGTAATTATGTAGTCTGCGGCTGTATACTGCAGCCTGATAGATAAAGGACAGATTTAACAATGGGGTTGACAGCTGAGCTGTTATCGATCTTTTGTTTTTAAAGCTAGCAATGATGTATCTCATGCTATAACTTCAGTTCAAACGCACATAAATATGAAATGGCTGAGGTGGGAGTAGGACACAGAGCCAACAGGTTAGAAAATGGAACTGATTATGTAAATCTATAAAAAGTACATCACTGATAGAATAAATAAATTCAAGAGGGTATTTTATCATGTTAGATATTTATAAGAAATTTTATCACACTCTGGTATGTGAAGAAAAACACGAGCCAATATATAATGTAGCGACATTACTAAGTCATATATTGCATCCCTCAAAAATATAATCTTTTTTATAAATTATTCCATACACCTAGTACCTTTTTTAAATGCTTTACAAATGTCAAATCTACCATATTTTACCTATTTCAACATGCATATTTTTTCATTTTGTCATAAATTAGTACCTGGGCTTTGTCTCTTTTGTAATTCTTTTTTTTTTTTAAGACTTTATTTATTAAAGAGAGAAAGAGCAGGGGGAGTGGCAGAAGGAGATGCAGAGGGGTGCCTGGGTGGCTCAGTGGGTAAAAGCCTCTGCCTTCGGCTCAGGTCCTGATCTCAGGTTCCTGGGATCAAGCCCCACATTGGGCTCCCTGCTCAGCTGGGAGACTGCTTCCTCCTCTTTCTCTGCCTGTCTCTCCACCTACTTGTGATCTCTCTCTCTGTCAAATAAATAAATAAAATCTTTAAAGAAAACTTTAAAAAGAAAAAAAATAAAAAGAAGGAGATGTAGACTTCCTGCCGAGCAGGGAGCCTGGGGCTGGGTGTAAGGGGGATCTCAAGGCAGACTTCCATCTCAGGACTCAGGGATCATGCACTGAGCCTAAGGCAAATGCTTAGCTGACTGAGCCATTAGGAGCCCCTGTAATTATTTATAAATGTGCTAAATAAATCCTGCCCCATCCATGGAATAAGTTAATTTAAAAGAGTAAAAGGGAAAGTTTTAATCCTTTTTTTCCCCTCAATCACTTTAATTCTGTTCATGAACCACCAGGCTGATTATTTCAGTAGGACTTTGAAGTTTAAGAAATTTATGTATGTAACAAACATAAATAAAAGAAGACATCTATCACCTACCCAATGTAAAGTTCATTTTCTACTCTTTGTCCTTTTTTCCTTCCCTAGGTGTAACTATTTAAGGTTAGTGACTGTCAAGCATATATAAAATTATGTATGTTTTTTTCATTTTATATATTATGTAGAGAATGTTTTATACTTTTATGACATACAAATATCTGTACACAATATATAGTATTTGGCATAATTTAAAAATAAATGTGATTCTATAAGCAACTTGTTCTTTGTTAATATTATATTCTTGAGATTAATTTATGGATTGATGTACATTATTTAATTGCCTTATAAGATTAAATTTATGAAAAATAGGAATAATATGTTTATTTTTGCCTTCCCTCATAGACAATTAGATTATTTCCAATTTTTTCACTGTTTCAAACATCATGTAGTGAATATACTTACACAGGTCTCCTTGTACACTTGTGTAAGTGTCTCATGCTATTCATCTAGAATATTCCTAGATGAATTCCAATTCATCTAGGAATTCAATTAGAAATTGCCAACTTGCTTTCTGAAGTGCTTGTGTAAATATAAATTCACACCACTCTGATTTCTAATTTGCCCACATACTCATCAACACATGGCATTATCTATGGTTAAAAGACAGACAAACAAGCAGATAAAAACAGCTTTTAAGACTCCTCTCATTAGGACCATCAAGCAAAACATAAGGACTGGAAAAAACAGTCACATACTTTTTTTTTTTTTTTTTTTTAATTCTTTGTCCCAGGGGTACAGGTCTGTGAATCATCAGGCTTACATCTTTCACAGCAGTCACATACTTTAAATGTTAAATATTAGGAAAAGACCACTCCTTCCCCCTTCCTCCACTGGAAATGCAATACCATATCTCTCATTATTGGACCAAAAGCTAAGCATTGCTGGCCTTCATTTCCCCAAGGTTATGTAATTTTTCTGTGTAGCCTTAATAAACATTTCATCTGGGAATTTATCTAGCCAGTGCTTCCCCAGACTTGTTCAGAATAATGATCAAAGAAATTTCCCTTGAAAAGTAAATTCCATCTGGAAGAAGATACATGCTGTATTCCCCTTCTGAAATTTAACAAAGCTTCTGATAAATTCCACAGTGAGAAAGCCTGTCAAATTGTATTTAACACAACTTTCCCAATTTTTAAAAAATCTAACCTCTACTATTCAGGACACACTAGAGAATACTAATTGAGCCCCCTTCAAGCCAGTATTAGCTTAGAGTTGCATATGAGAAACTTGGATTCAGATTCAGACTTCGACCATTTATTTGTTTGTAATCATAGGGAAGAATATTGACTGTTCATGAACATTAACTTTCTCATTCATAAAAGGAATATAGTCTTCTTTACTGGTTATGAGAACTAAGAAAGTAGTCTGTACAAAGCACCTACCATGGCCTGGCCCATAATAGGCATTTGGTATATGCAGGATTATTCCTGTGTTTTCAACTTCTTGAGATAGCTTCATACATTTTCTTCTCCATAGCGCAAAGTGTTCACTTTATTTTCTAAATGTACCCCTGTCATGCGTGTATGAGCTATCTGGTGTACATAGGTCAGAATTTAGGAAATCATAATTGTTCGTGATTTAGAAAATCATAATGGTTCATGATTAAATAGACCTCAGTCATAAGAGCCTAACAGGACAGACTCCAAGCCTTCTTGATTTCAATTTAGCTTCTGAAGTTTTCCTTTTACTTCCTAATACGTTGCTTAGTCTACAGCAATGAGGAAATCATGAGATATTTTTTTAGTTAGTTATTCCATATTTTTTTTCAGAGCCTCTTAAAACCATCAGACTCAAAGATTCCTGCTCTGATCTTTTCCATTCTCATAGTATTCGAGAAGTTGAAATTCAAGAAAGTTATGTGTGAATATTTATGCAAGGAAAGGATAATGTGGCCTAAGAGTCCCGCCTGCCTTGTGGCTTACTGCATGGGTCTTTGACAGAGACAGTGTTGGGTTCATATATTGTCCCTTTACACGTGACCCTAAACAGGTTAGTAAGCTCTCTTAGTCTCAATTTCCTTATCTGTAAAACAGGTAAAATGATTTCATCTACTTCGGTTTGTGCTTGAGGTAACGGGTAAAGATATACAACCCCAGGCATGTGAGAATTAACAGATGCCCATTTCTTCCCAAAGATGCTTACCTTGGAGTCGCCTCCTCTGCTCCAGAGGTTTATTGAAACACTACTGTTTTCAAATGACTATTGAGTTTAAGTTCAGAAAGAACAGTGTTGCATTTAAGCGAGAAATGTTTGTGGTCATTATCATAAAATGTATCCTCATCTCAATGCTACTTATTTTTAGACCAGCTGAAGGATGAACACATCTTTAGAGGATAAGATTGACCATCAGAGTACTCATTTCTCTTGTAAAACAGTTAAAATTTATTGAGCAGCTGCTATGTCCCAGTCACTGTGATAGAAACTTTGTTCGATTATAATTATCACTCCCAGTGCTTTTGTAGAAATTAAAATAAAGGCAAGATCTTACTATCATGGCATGGTGATGGTGTTTGAAGGAGTGCTTAGTAGTTGTAGCACTACCACATCCTAACATTTATTAAGTGTTTGCTACGTAACCCATACTGTGATCAGCACCTTACAAGCTTTATTACATTTAACACATACTAAAGCCTGGGTACTTACTATCACCCATATTTTACAAATAAGAAAACGAAGGGCTAGACAATTTATACAGTTGTTTAGGTCATATTGTTTGTTTTTTTAAAGATTTTATTTGACACAGAGAGATCACAAGTAGGCAGAGAGGCGGGCAGAGAGAGGGGAGGAAGCAGGCTCCCTGCCAAGCAGGGAGTCCAATGTGGGGCTCGATCTCAGGACCCTGAGATCATGACCTGAGCCGAAGGCAGAGGCTTTAACCCACTAAGCCACCTGGGCGCCCCGGTCATATTGTTAATAGATGTTGAAGCCAGGATTTGATTACGTTTCCCTCTGATGGCATAGCCCATGGTTAGCTGCCTCCTGAGTGTCCTTGAAAGACAGCATCTATCTAGACTTGGTGGTTTTTTCTAGTCCTGTATTGAGCACTCAGTCTCATGAACTTGGAAACTGGCTTCATTTATTCCTGGGGGGACTTCCATCTCTCAGGGTATAATCGCAATTTAAACAAGATCACAGAATGTTAGGTAAATTAACTCATAAGATGATGCCAGGTGTCTTTCCCTATAGATACACACCTATGAGACTGAAGTGGAAGGTTACTTCACCTCTTGCCAAAAGTGAAGGTTGAGTCCCAGTTGGGGGAGTAAGGTCCATGATTTTTGAGGCTAGGGATTGAACGGAGGCAGTGTGATGCATTCTCTGTTTTAAAAGAGGTAGATGGCTCTCAGGTGGTCAGTTTGGAGTCTGGTTCCCAGGACACAAAAGGCCCCATGAGCCGTCCTTGCTCTCCATTCCAAAGCTATTCCAAAGCCTTCTTTTAATGGGCATTTCCTTTCATCAGCTCCAACACAACCATATCTTCAGCTGAGTTAGGTTCTTAGGTTTAAAAGGAAGTACTTTTACCAAATAATACCAGATATATATTAAATTACTTGTAAAATACAGTACATGCATTTATATATGATATTAGAAGTTAACATCTCTCTGTTAATCCAGTTTATTTTCCCAGTGGAATTGGAATGGATTGTGTTTCTTCATACAAGTAGCAGATGTAGTTAATGGATGACCTCTGGGGCCAGATAATGTAAAAATGAGCAGGAACTGACACTAACTCTAGAATCGGCCAATTTGGGGCCTATTATGCAGTTTTCACTCAGTGGAATGTGATCATTTGGTGAATTGACAGGTGGAGAATCACTGCATAATGACTACTGAAGTTACTCCTCTTTTATTCCCTGGAAACTAGAGAAATGAATTCTGATTAGCAAAGTATGCAAATAATATCACTTTTCATTTATTGAGTTTCTTCCATTTTGCACCCGTTACTCAGTTTATCACTTAAAGTTACTATCTTTAGTTCCAAAATTTTGTGGAATGTTGAACACTGCCACCCAAGAACTGCTAATGGCCATCTTTGTTATATCTCTGTTGTAGAATGGAAAAACTAAGACTGAGATAGTTGCATGACTTGTCCCCATCATTGGCAGGAAGTGGTCATCCCAAGGTTTGATTCTAAAGCCTATTCTCTTTTCACTGTAATCACATTTTTCAAATTGGTTTTTCCGAAGTGCTAAAATATCATGGCTCAGTGCTTAAGATTCTCTCTCTCTCCCTCTGCCCCTCCACCCCCACCCCCCAATCCCCAAAAATGCAGCTTGGCTGACTTGTGCTTGAAGTCTAGAGGATATGCAGATATATAGATAGACATAGATTTTAATCTCTGGGTTTAGTTGTTATATTCTCTTTTAAAAAAAAATTGAACGTAGTTTTGCCTGGATGACCATTTCCTGATTGAGAACTCCCATGTTATTACATCAGAGTCTCTGTGTTGTATTTGAATGGTATAAGTGTGAATAAATGACAATTTAAATTTAAAAAAGAACAACAACAGAGATGGACTTTATCAAAAAATGTCTTTTTTCTCCAGTGAAAGGTAAATGAAATCATATGACATTACAAAAAGAGATGTCCTAGGAGCATTTAAATGAAGAAAAGTGTTAGACAAATCGGATCTCTTGGCAAGCCCTATTGTAAAGGATGTCACACTCTTTTGAGCCTGTATCTCAGCGCTAAGTACCACATTTACTTTTTGGATTCAAGTTGTTTTCAGGAAAACAACAGAATAATGTAGTGGTTTCATAGTTTTATATCAACTTTTATTAATACATTTGATTTCAGAGTTGGAAAAGTTCTGTTCTAGAAACAAGTTTACATAGCCTTCTCTTTATTCATATTTATGACACTTTGTACAAAATTATTTTCCAATTCAGAGTTGGAATTCTATGATTTTTTAAACATAAGGTATGAGCATTGATTGTATGTAGGAAATATTGCATATATTTGGTTTAGCAAACATTACATATATGCACTTATGTAATACTTAATATGAACTTTGCCAGTATTATTAGATCTCATCAATTCTGATGTTCTTCTTTTTTTCCACATTTCCCCTCACATTTAATCTCTCCAAAATCAGTGTGTAATTCATTTCCATTTTTCCTTCTATTGATATATAAATATCAGTACCTCTAGCATATTAGAGTCAAAGGAGGTAACTCATTTTATTTTCATATTAACCCTTGGAGAAGTATTATTGTCCCCACTTCTGAGGTGTGGAAACTCAGGCATAGAGATGTCAATGAACTTGTGCAAAGACAAATAGCTAATAAGCAGGGAGGTCAGTGTTCCCATGAAGATAGTCTAATTAGAAAATTCATGCTCTAAACAGTACAACTGTAGTGGCTACAATTAAAATGGTATTGATAATGTACAAATTAAAATTTTGCAATGGGTATTACCAAATTGCTACAGCTTAGCAAATTGCATAGTAAATTGGCCTGATTTCCGATTAATACCCCCTTCTCTTTTTACCAAATACTACCACTATGTTGTCTTAAGACTGTGGAAGATTGACAAGTGCATGGGGTGCATTGAATTTCAGAAGATGCAACAGGGAATCCAGTTCTTCTGAATCCATAATGTGATGGAAAATGTTCTGTCTTCACCAATGATTAATTTATAATAACTAGGTCCATTGTCAGTCCCTCGCTTAGGTTCTTCAGTTTGAGAAGCTAATGGAGTGAATATTACATATAAAAGAAAAACAGAACAGTCTTTGAAAGAGTTGTAACACAAATCTTGAAGATCCACCAGAGAATTTCCAAGGGTGATAGATGTCAAAAGTTAGCAACTGTTAATGAGGACAAAGGGAAAGTTTATAGTTTATTGTAGTGTCTTTGCTTCTTGTTAGGAACTTCTTGTTTTAAACAACTGACCAAAACAGGAGGGCAGAATGAGAACATGGCAGGATCGAATGTCTTTGTGTCATTAAATACCATAGAAATGGCTACTGTGTGAAAGCTGTTGAATATAAGAGCCTATGTTAACTGGTATAATTTACTGAGATAATGTTTTGGTTCATGACTGTTAGTGTAGTCTGTAAGGAGAAGGAAATTCTCCTTTCTGCTCCCTGTGGTCCGTGGTTTATATTTTCTTAAATAGTTGTGAACAAAGGTAACACCACCAGTCCCTGTATTGTTAAAAGAATGTTTGTGATGTTTTTCACTTACTCTGCTACTTTGTATTTTGCATATTTACTAATACTGCATATAGTTCTTTGAGAATGTTCTATGTTAGCTGCAGACATAGCATATCATTTAGTTTTACTGTGTAACACAGCACCCTAAAACTTAATGGCTTTAAAACTGTACCTATTTATTTAGTCCATAGCTCTGCAGATTGACAATTTGGTTAACCTTTAACTGAGTGGTTATTCTGGTTTCAGCTGGTTTTACTTGCATTCTTTTTTTTTTTTAAGATTTTATTTATTTATTTGACAGAGGGAGAGAGATCACAAGTAGGCAGAAAGAGAGGCAGGCAGAGGGAGACGGGGAAGCAGGCTCTCCGCTGAGCAGAGAGCCCTATGTGGTGCTTGATCCCAGGACCCTGAGATCATGACCTGAACCAAAGGCAGAGGTAACCCACTGAGCCACCCAGGCACCCCTTCGCTTGCATTCTTGTGATTAGCAGCTGGGTTGGCCTGGGGCTGGCTTATCACAGATAGCCTCAACAATGACAGCTCATTTCTTTTCCATGTATCTCTTGTATTTAAGCAGGTTAGCCTGAAATTTTCACATGGTAGCTGGACAGGTTTCTAAAAGACTGAGTGAAAGCTTGCAAGTTTCTTTAGGCTTAGCCTTAGATGTTGCACACTGTCCTTTCTGCCCCATTGTTTTAACTAAAACCAGTCACAATACCAGACCATAATCAAGGGGAAGGTAAATAGACTCCATCTTTTGATTGGAACAACTGCAAATACACCTTGGAAAGTTCAAGGGTATAGGAAAGGTTTGAGATCAATGGCCATTTTTGCAATATACCACATTTAGCCTTTTAGCTGTCTTGCAAGCTAATATTCTTTTTTTCTATTCATTTTTAATACCATTGACAGGTTTATTCTACCACTGCATCTACCATCAGATTTTTTTCTTTTTTCTTTTTAGGGTGGGGCATAGGAGGGAGGTTGAAGAACACAAAGGCTGTGGTTTACCAAATGAGCAACCCTTTCCATAATACCTTGATATCTAATGGTGTCTGAGATTACGTGATACCTACTAGAGATCCTACCATAACTTCAAATCTCTTCTAAACCACCATAGTGGCTAGCAGATTACGTAAAAGCACTGATTCAAATACAGAACTCTAAGGAAGATCATAGAAGATAAGTTCTTGACATAGCAGAGGGATTAGGACCCATAAAATATGAAGGGTGGTGGAAAGAACCTAGTATTTGGTAGTTTAGGCAAGAGATGTCTCAGGTAAAACCCAGTTGTCCCTTGGAGTGCCTGGGTGGCCTAGTCTTTAAGCATCTGCCTTTGGCTCAGGTCACGATCCCAGAGTCCTGGGATTGACCCTCGCATCGTGCCCTGCATCTGGCTCTCTGCTCTGCAGGAAGCCTGCTTCTCCCTCTCTCTCTGTCCCTGCCCCTGGCTTGTGTTCGCTCTCTTACTGTCTCTCTGTCAAATAAATTAATATTAAAAAAAAAAAGAAAACAGTTGTCCCTAGGTAAATATTAAGTAAAGGGTAAACTGGTTTTATTTGGCCTCAAAATGCTGAGCTAGTACCAAGAGGTAGAAATTACAAGAGCCGGGTTATGGCTCATTATAGCGAAAAAAATTTATTTTAGATTGTTAGGGCTTTTCAAAATTGAAAAGGATGGTATGAGCTAGTAGTTGACAACTTGGTAAATCTGGAATCAGATTGCCTGGGTTCAGGTCCTATCTCTTGTGCTTCCTATCTGTGCTCTTGGACCAGTTAATTAACTTCCCTCATCTAAAAAATAGGACTAGTAAAAGTTTGTACTTTCCTTTTTTTATGTATCTACTTAATTTTTAAGATTTTTATTTTAAATTGCACTATAGTTAGCATACAGTGTTATATTAGTTTCAGATGTGCAATATAGTGATTCAACAATTCCATACATCACCAGGTGCTTATCAGGACAAGTACACTCCTTAATCACATCACCTATTTAACCCATCCCCCGACACACCTCCCCTCCAGTAACCATCAGTTCGTTCTCTATATTTAAGAGTCTATTTCTTGGTTTGTCTCTTTCTCTCCCTCTTTTTTTTTTCCCTTTGCTTGTTTTTTGTTTCTTAAATCCCACATACAAGTGAAATCATATGGTATTTGTCTTTATCTGACTGACTTATTTCACTTAGCATTATACTCTCTAGCTCCGTCTTCAACCATATCCTTGAAAATGGCAAGAATTCATTCTTTTTTATGGCTGAATAATATTCTATTGTGTATATAAACCACATCTTTATCCATTTCTCTATCAATGGACACTTGGGCTGCTTCCATAATTTGGTTGTTGTAAATAATGCTGCAATAAATGGAGTTACGTGTATCCCTTTCAGTTTGTGTTTTTGGTTTGGGGCATAAATACCCAGTAGTGCAATGTCTGGGTCCATAGAGTAGTTCTAGCTTTAACTTTTTGAGGAACCTCCATACTATTATCCACAGTGGCTGCACCACTTTGCATTCCCACTAAAGTACAGGAGGACCCCTTTTTCTCCATGTGCTCCAACACTTGTTTCTTGTACTGTTGATTTTAGCCATTCTGACAGGTGTGAAGTAACCTCACAGTATAGTTTTGATTTGCATTTGCCTGATGAGTGATGTTGAGGATCTTTTCATGTATCTGTTGGCCATCTGGATGTCTTCATTGGAGAAATGTCTGTTCATGACTTCTTCCCATTTTTTAATTGGATTATTTGTTTTTTTTCGGTGTTGTATAAGTTCTTTATATATTTTGGATACTAACTCTTTATCAATGTGTCATTTGCAAATATCTTCTTATTCTGTAGGTTGCCTTTTAAATTTTGTATTGTTTCCTTTGCTGTGCAGAAGTTTTTTATTTTGATGTAGTCCCAATACTTTATTTTTGCTTTTATTTACCTTGCCTCCAGAGACATACCTAGAAAAATGTTGCTACAGCCAGTGCCAGGGAAATTGCTACCCGTGTTCTCTTCTAGAATTTTTATGGTTACAGGTCTCACATTTAGGCCTTTAATTCATTTTGAAAAAGTTTGTAGTATTATTATGAAGATTCAATGATAACATATATGGAAGTTCTCATTGTAGTGGCTGGCAAGGTAAGTACTCAAAATGGTTAATAATTAATAATAAAAATATCTATATGCTTGAGCTGACTGAAGGCCTCAGTGAACAACACAGTTGGTAAAGTGTCAGGCAGTAAAGAATACTAGCACTCACATGCTTCCTGGGTAGATGACACCTGTCTGTGCTATTGGAGATTTTCTCCCACACTGTTAGAATTGCCCCTGGCAAGTCAGTAAAAAATCTGCTTTCCCTTCTGTCTATAAAAACACATTACTACTATTTCAGTCCAGGCCTAATTACCATGGATTGTAACCTTATTTTCTCTTATGGAAATAATCGATAATTCTCAGTGTGCAAAGATATCTACTTCCAACTATGACTTTATCTGAAAAATCTTTATTTTAATGATCGTAACAGCTCGTTTTCTTCCTTTTTGCCAACATCATTCTTCACAAGACCATTGCTTTAGGTGACTTAGAAAAATCAATTCAGGGGAGAAAACGCAGTGTCCAGGGGAGGCCAGACTAATGGTAGATGCTGCCCAAAGCAAAGTCTTCTGATTACCAATCTGCTGGAGTGGGTCTTGGGATTGAAAACAAATCATTCAGCCAATGGCTGTCTTACCAGTTTGCTTGTAAATTGGGTCTTTTTGAGTCACAGGGGATTTTGGAGCTTTAGCTGTATTCCTAATGTGCTTAGGAGACTTGGATGAAAGATGCTGATAGCATTTCTGGGAGACCAGGTCATTTGAATGATCACCTGCTGACTTTTGTTTATGTAGGGTAGCAATCAAGAGAATTCAGTTGGACGAAAAAAATCCCTATCTCTGTCTCCAGCTACCCTGCTTAGCAAAAACACTTCTGAAAATTCCTACTTGGTACCTGTAAGAAACTACCATAACAATCCTTTGAATAACAGCTGCTGAGCAATCATATTATACTATAATATTATCACATATAGCATACTAATGTATATCATATGCTCTTTATATACATCATCATATATCAAGTATATTCATATGAATAGCACACATATAATTCATATATATGAGTAATAATCATATATAGAATAAATAAGGTGGAAATCAATTTACAAAGGAAGCTAGAAAAACACCATAATCATTTCATAATCCTAAAATCCGCTTATCAGAAATAAAACACTAAGATTGAATTGTTTCAGCAACAGTGGCCAAAGTCTTGGATTTTATAAGTGTAATGCCTCAGTTCTGAGACAACTCAGTGGGTAGAGCTGCTCTCCAATACACCTGCACTGATCATTGTGGTAGCAATTAGCCATAGATGGCTACTGAGCACTTAAAATGTGGCTTCTTCAAATTGAGAGGTGCTATAAAGTATAATATGCAGACTGGATTTTGTAGACTTAGTAAAAAGATGAGACTGAAAATATCTCATTAATATTTTCATGTTGATTTTGAAATAATATTTTGTATATATTAGGTTACATAAAATATTTATATTTCAAAAGGTTGTTTTTACTTTTTAATGTGGCTTCCAGAAAGTTTAAAGTTACATATTTGGCTTGCATTTGTGACTTACAATTTCTTTCTTTTGGGCAGTGCTGGGTCAGAATTGCATTACTCAAAATGAGGTCCTCAGATTAGTGACATCAGCATCCCCTGGGAACTTATTAGAAATGCAGAATCTCAGACCTTGCCCCAGACCTCTTGAATCAAAATCTTCACTTAACAGGATTCCCAGTTCATTCATATCTACATTAAAATTTGAGAATTGCTGGGCCATGCACAGTGGAACTAGAGTGAAGTGATTAAGAGGAAAGTACCTTGTCTCATCTGTAATGCCATTCTGACTTCAGGTTTCTTTGGTGTGTCCATGTTATCATCATTCACAGAGACCTTCCAAGATGCTCTGTTCATGATTTTATAATGGAAATTAATGGAAAAAATGTAACTCAAGTAGCAGAAAACTCACTTTATGGTCAACTTTTTAAGAATAACACTTATGGAAAGCAGAACTTTTCTGTAGCTGACGTTGACTTGGTTCTGCATTGTCCTGCTTGGTGGTAATCAGAGAAGAGCAGGACCAGGCCTCCATCCTCACCATTTCCCACCCCCCTTTCATCTTTAGTCTCTACTGTAAGGTGGGATAGGATTTTCCTGACGGTACTCTCCGTCTTCCTCCAGCCAGTCTCTCCCCATCACATTAACCTGTGCCATTTATGGCACTTCTCCCTTGCTGAAGTCCGTATTACTTCCTTACATGCTTATTGTCTGCCTTCTTGGTCCACTAGAACACAGATTCCAGTAAGACAAGGAGATTTCTTCATTCACCTCTGTAATGACTCCTGACACCAGCATTCAAGGTAGGCCACACTTCCCAAGTTAACAGTATAGTCCCCCCCCATAACTGCCCCACTTCAAATACAGCTACAGGTTTGGGGGTCCTCAGGCCACTTCACTTCTTACTAGCTGGCTACAAATTTGGGGGTCCCAATACCCCTTCTGGTTTGATAACTCTCTAAATGAGTTACAGAACACGGGAAAGCACTATACTTAGAATTTTATTATATTGAAAGGTTGCAAATTGGAACCAACCAAAAGAAGAGACACATAGGGTGAAGTCTGAGAGGGTCCCAAATGTGAAGCTTCCATGTCCTTAGGGACAAGTCACCCTCCTGGTACATCAATGTGTGACGGTCTTCAGAGTATCTATCATGCCAACTAGATACTCTCCTGAGCTTCAGTATTCGGAGTTTACATTGAGGTTTCATTATGCAGATTATGACAGACTCAAGTGGCCATGAGGTTGAACTCAATCTCTAACTCCTGTCTTCTCCCTGGAGGCTGGCTGATGTCCTATGGCCTAAAACCTCAATCCTCTAATCATCCTTATCCTGAGTCTCTTTGTTTGCTTAAACTATCCAGCAGCTTACCACAAGTCACTTCGTTAGCATAGAGCCAGGTGTGGTTTAGGGGCCAACCACAATTAATAAAATACCCCTATTATTTGGGAAATCCCAAGGGTTTAGAAGTTCCCTCTTGGGAACTGAGGACAAAGTCCAGTTGGGTTCTTTATGACTCAGGAACCTTTGTAATCTTGATGCCTCTGACGGTGCTTGGCAGATGATGAGGACTCCTTTAGTATTTGGAGATAGGAGTTTTCAGTGTCCAACATGGAACCTGTCTCTGAGGGCTAAAAAAGAACTTTGTCACTAAAACGATTCTGCTTTTAATTCTTCAGTTAGACGTACTATCTGAGTTTGACCAGAAAGTCAATCTTCTTAGCAAGTAGTCTTTGGTGCCTCTCGGAGGTGTGCAGCATTGTGAAGATTTAATTGCAGTAATGGAGGTGAAGAATGTAAACCTTTTGCTACTTCTTTTAATACCAGTGCCATGTTAATGGAGGGAAATGAGCTCTAGAAAATGACTGCAAAATGGTATTTGAAATTTTCTCTTGTAATTAATTATTGACAGTTTAAGCTCATTGCACACTTTAGGGGAAAAAAACACCAATTAATTCTTCCAGAAAACTCCCATAGATTAACTTGTTCTTTTGATGATTCGTTTGATGTCTTTAGAAATAAAACAAAAAACAAAAAAACATTGCTTTGTCAAGAAATGGTTTTCATATACTTTTTTTGATTCCCAGACTACTGGTTGGAATAGCTAAAATGCTGCCTCAGTCAGCAGAAGCAGTGAGGAGAAAAAAAAAAGAAGAAGAAGAAAACAGGAGTTTTCAGTTTAAATAAGATTAAACCAGGCATGAGATTGAATCGGTGGCCTAATGTAGGTTCAGAACCCCCAATGATTTCTGTGAAAATGAAGGAAGTTGGCAGAAACCAAGAGAGGATTTGGGGTAGAGGATAGGGTACACTGTGCAGGGAGACATAGGCTTGTGGTTTGGAGACCAACCTCCCACTGCTTGTGAGCCTTGGTCAAGCCTCTTAAGAAATTTAGGAGAAATAAATGAACTGTGCTTTCATGTTTCTAACCTTGTTCTAGTGCCTGTTAAGTGATTTGGGGTGAGCAACCTCCCCTCCTGACATCCATTTCTGTGAAATGGGAGAATGGTTCCTATCTGGAAATAAGATCTACCTGGCAGGGTTGCTGTGACGACTCAGTAGGGCTGTGCATGGAATGTCCATCGGGTACGGCTCTGAGCTGCAGGGTCATGAACAGCAGCTCTCTCCTTTTGGATCTGCAAGTTTTCTCATGTCACACTCCTTATATTTGAGCAATGGGAACGGGGGAACAAATCTCTAGAAAACTGATGGTTGTGGAGGTCTCTTCAAAGGACCTGGGGTTTTCAGGTGGTCTCCAGACAAGTGAGACAATTCTCAACAGCCCACTCCGCTAGCCTCTGTTGCTGAGCTATTTCTCATACATGTTGGTTTCTCCCCATCAGAATCTGCACGTGAGAGATTCTTCCCTTGTCATGTGGTCAGGAGTTCAAGGGGACATGAAGAGCAGGCACAGGAACCCTGGGCCCTGCAGATTGTCTGATGTGAAACGGCACGGCCTTTCGTAGTCCTCTTCTTTTTAGAAATGACCTTTCTTTGCTCTTCACGTTCGCACAGAACCAGTTATATGCAAGGACTTTGGAGTCAGGCAGAACCTGATTTTTCTTCACCTCTCTGCGTATGAGTTTTCCTGTCCATGGGAGGATGGTAGTTCTTGCCTTTCCTGGGGTGGGAATTGAAAGGAGAATCCTCTGCAGTGTCCAGGCTGGTCCTTCGCTGGTTCCGAGAAAGCCTCTTCCTCCTCAGCTGTCCTGTCAGAGGAGCACAGGTTCTGGCCCCCAGTGACTTCCACATCCTGGCTCTTGATTTTCCCATCTACACAGTCAGGTGGGTTGGTGGCAGAAGAAGCTACACATCCCATGATGTTTCTTACTGGGTCTGTGATTCCCTTTGAAATATTGCAGAGACATCCTAATATCTCCTGTGTGTAAGTCAACGTAAGTGACAGATATAGCTAGAATTTTGATTAAGGATTTATTTTATTTAAGATTTTATTGATTTATTTGACAGAGCACAAGCAGAGGGAGCAGCAGGCAGAGGGAGAGGGAGACGCAGGCTCTCTGCTGAGCAGGGAGCCTCATGTGGGGTTTGATCCCAGGACCCTAGGAACATGACCTGAGCTGAAGTCAGATGCTTAACTGACTAAGCCACCCAGGCATCCCTTGCTTAAGGATTTAGACTCTAGTGTGGTCAGCTAGAATCGTTACTAGAAAAAGCTCTACTCCAAGGATGCCTATTGTGAGGTCTTTAGCTATCTTTAGTTCTGAATAACCCAGTATTTTACCACTTAGCCCAATAGATAAATTTATTGGTGAATGTAGTTGTTTGTTAATCAGCATAATTTTGATAGAAATGAGATCTCCTTTTAAAATTAACAGAATTCAAATTTTGTAGTTTGGCTAACATATCTTATGTATGATATCTATTATCTATGTCATATTGTGGTATTTCAGCCAATGCACACTGCATATATATGTTATGTGTATATGCATTTGTGTGAGTGTGTGAGAGTGTGTGTACATACATACAGCTCCCCTCTTACAAAGCAGAGCATAAGAATGTCAGTGAGGCTTGTTTGGATCCTCATTCAAAGACAGAAACTAAAAATACATTTTTAAGGCATTTGAGGTAATCTGAATATAAACTGAGCATAGATGATATTAGATAAATATTGTTAGATGTAATAATATTATGGTTAAATTTTCTTTAAGCCCTTACCTATTAGAGATATCAATTTTAGTAGTTACAAATCAAACGATATACCTTGTATCTGGGATCTGCTTTCACAAATTGCAGTCACATCTACCAAAGACAAAAAAAAAAGACAAAAATTATAAAGTAAAACAAAGCAAATACCTAGGAGGATAGATGAAACAACATTGGCAAAATACAAGTATTTGTTGGCAATGGGAATGTTGGGATGTTGGGATCGATTATTCTCTCTATGTTTACATGTGTTTTTACATCTGCATTAAAGGGGTGCAGGGGTGGCTCAGTCATTAAGCGGCTGCCTTTGGCTCAGGTTGTGATCCCAGGGTCCTGGGATCGAGCCCCACATCAGGCTTCCTGCTCTGTGGGAAGCCTGCTTCTCCCTCTCCTACTCCCCCTGCTTGTGTTCCCTCTCTTGCTGTGTCTTTCTCTGTCAAATAAATAAATAAAATCTTAAAAAAAAAATAAATCTGCATTAAAGAATAGTCTAGTGGGGAAAAATACTTTAGTGGGGCCACCAATCTGAATCCTTAGGGAAGGTGTGGAGATGGTCCTGGTATAGACCGAGGGCATTTCTGGGTGCTGATGCTCACTTGAGGCTCACTCTTAATATCTCTGGGATATTGTCGTATCTGCTTTTAGTAAATCTTTTCTGAAAACGTAGTGGTTAGAACCTCTAAAAGAATAGTGAACTGGGGCTGCAGGAATGTACAGAACAGCTGGACAAACTAGTTTGGCCTATTGGCCAACAAATTTGTGTTTAAAAATGTGTGAATAAGGCAAAATTTGACCTGAGACTTGTTTTTGTTGGAATTTGATAATGAGGTTATAGGTAGGTAGCTGATAGTCAATAAAACAAACAAACAAACAAAAAAACCTCAGAATTATGTATAGATAGGCTTATGTCAGTTCTCAGCAGTGTTGCTGAGAATGGAAGGGCTGACTTAGAGGGAGCTGACCCTGAGGAATTAGCCCTTGTGGCACAGGTAGACAAGGGGTAAGAGAGAGGGAAGGGAGTGGCAGGAGTCCCACACAGAATTCAAGAGAGAGCACTGCATTGTGATGGGCCTGCATTTCGATGGCAGGAAGCATGTGGCTGGCTACGGGAAGTCTAGCATGTGTGCAAACTGGAGCGCCACAAAAAGGGAGTAAGTTAGGAGCCACTGGGGGCGAGCAGTGGGTAGATAATTCAGGTTCAGTGGAAGAGAAATAAGAGGTAAGGCTGTAACAGCACCAAGAACTCCATCAGGAGAATGCATTTTATTTAGAGAGGAATTCTACTAGCCAGAGGAATGCAAGCACCCCTCTTCCCCTAGTCAGTAATGATGTTTAATCATTGAAGGAATTTGTAGGGTATGAGGTGGGAAGCAAAGAGCTAGAAATCCTTACTAGAGTGAACAAGGTGAGACTTGCATTCTGAAAATGGCAGAAACTCAGTTATCCTGAGTATTCAGGTCAGAATGAATAAATTATCCTGAACTATGAACTAGGTCTCCTTAAATCCCTCTCTGGCCCGCGATCATATTGGTCAATAGGAATTCAGGGGACCAAGGGGTAAAGCTATTAGGTGGATTCTAGTTAGAACCTGCTTCCAGTTGCTTCTCTTCCACAGACCTCTCAGCATGGCAAGATAATTTGTTGGGGTATTACTTTATGTTCTCTTTCCCTGCAGACCTCATTCATTGCAGACCTTTTGTTTAATTCTTTTTGCTTGAAGAGACGTTCTGTTAGTAAATGATAGCATACATTTACTTGCCTTTTCCCGTTTCCCTTCGGACTTTTGTTCCCCCTAAGGCAAAGTCATTAAAAAGAGGATGCATTACCAAGGGAGATGTTGCCAAGTTAAAAGGAGAGATGCCTCCAGAGAAAAGAGAGAGTAGGGGTCTGCCGAGCCTGTGAGCGGTGGGGACTTACGACTTGCTCCCTGATGTTGCTCTGGGGGAGGTGAACAGGTATCACCAAGAAAGGAAATTTGGAATAAGCAGAAAAGAGTGCTAGGTGGCTCCAGTGGAAAGTTATACATATCACTTTACAGGTAGAAAGTTTGCAACTCAGTAAATTGTAACTAACAATAATGCAAAATAATCCTTGTCTATATACATGCAAATTCTGTCCAGTGGAAGATCAGTTGGCTTCTCTCCTCACCCCTTGTGTCTACTCGTAAATTCACTTCAACATTTCCTTACACCATATAAATGTACGCTTCTTTGACTTCTTCAAACTTGTAGTATTTCACCAGTCTCTCATTAATAATGTATTAAATAAAATCTTTACCATGTCTTCATTTTATGTCTGTTGGATTCTACCTTTTATGAAGTTTATTATTTCACAAGGGGATGGGGACATGATACATCTAATAGATCAGGCAGTACCCCACAGGGAACCTGTGGCAAGCTTACCTAAGCCACTTGAGCTGTTTGATGCTCATTTTCTTTTGGTAAATAGCTAATTGTCCTCCATAATTAAGTGCATGGGGCAGCTACTTTCCTCCCCTGCAATCTCGCTGCCAGAGAGTATGGTTTAGTGACAGCTTGTCCCAGTGAGAATATGCCACTTGTACAATGTTGATAAATAGCTATTAGAAGAAATAGTGAGTTCCTGGAGACCCATTTCGTCAAGCACCTGGAAGCAGATGAACTGATATTCTCATGGCTGGGTCAGCTGGCCTTCTGGTTGTATGAGGAGACAAGAGTTCTCCGTGAATGCTGATAGACTCAAGACCATGTAGATCATCTTAATCTAGGAAACTCTTCCAGAGTGTAAAGCTCCTGGGCTCACTGAGTCCTTAAATGTTGTTCATCAAAGGAAGAAGTCCTCGTTCGGTCTTTCTAGGTAGCCATGTATTCAGGCTCATTTTACTAAGAAAAATTCATGCTGTCCCTTATGCTACTTAGCAACCCCTTTGTTGCTGATTTAGATAATGATATTTATGGTACTATCCGTGGCGATCCCTGGAGTGTGATATACTGGTTAGGTCCTTCAAATATTAAGTTCAGTCCATAGTGTGTAAAACAGAAGTAATTGGCACACATGTGTGTATCACACTTTTTACGATACCAGGAAAGGGAAGTTGCAGAAGGATTTTTGAACAGAGGAGTGACATGATCAGATGTGCACTTTAGGACAGTGCCTGTGCCACATTTTTGTCCATGTGAATCTACTAAGGATTTTGTTAAAATATGTAATCTGCTTCAGTGGTCCTGGGGTGGGGCCAGTAATTTGCAATTTTAACAAAACTTTCAGATGATGGTGATATCAACTGTTGGTGCCTAGCTTACACTTTTTGTACCAAGGGTTTAAAACAGGGATCTGCAAATTTTTCTATAAAGGCCAAGAGAGAAAATAATATCAAGTTTGTACATCACTTTGCTGCTGCTTCACTTTACAATTATAGCATTAGAGCAGCTATCAATAATACAAAAATGAATGATTATGGCTGTGTTCTAATAAAACTTTATTTAAAAAAAAAGTTTGGATTTGGCCCACAGGCAATAGTTTGGCAATCCCTGATTTAGAAATGTGATTCTGGCAATACTGTGTAGATGGATTGAAAGGGTGGAGGGGAGATTAGGGACAGGTAGCCCATTAAGTGAAAGAAATTTCAATGGAAGCTGATAAATGCTTAGACTATGGCAGAAGGTTGGGAAATCAAAAGTAGGAGTAGAATTGATAGGACTTGACAGGGATAGATAAAATATGCAGAGCTGACATCAATATTGGATGGGTTTTGGGTCCTCAAGTAATAAAACATGACTTTTCAGGGACACATTTTGGGAGGATTCGTTTTTTGGTCTTTTTTTCCCCCCTAGGATATGACCGCTTTTGTTACTGATGTCCTTCAGGATTTATGAAAGCACAGACAATTTTATGTTCCTATTAATGATGCAAAATTGGAAAAATTTTATATGAGGTTTCAGATTTTAGGGGAAAAATTTCATTTCAATTAAGTCTTCTTTCTACTGCAATATGAACAGATTTGTTTTCTGTATTGTAGTTTTTAGAGTTAAAGAATTGTATGCCACTACAAATGAGTTTCTCTTCTGCTCAGGGACCTCTGGTGTGTGATAAGGTATATTCAAGAACAATTAGTAAGTATTACATATCTGTAGCAGGTATTTATGATTAAAAAGTGAATTCAACACGGACAGCTTGGTAGCTCAGTCAGTTAAGCATCCAACTCTTGATCTCAGCTCAGGTCTTGGTCTCAGGGTCCTGAGTTTGAGCCCAGCATGGAGCCTACTTAAAAACAAACAAACAAACAAAAAAAAGTGAACTCGATAGACACACCTCAATCTTAAGAAATGGAGTGTTTTTGGAGGGAGTATAAAGCAAATTACCCTAAATTAAGTAATAGAAGCGTTAAATTATATCTCAAAGTAGTGTTGCACCAATTGAGTTATATAGAATGGTTAGAAATTAGTCCTATGGTCAAAAATTTGGGAAACATTGGTTACCTACTTTCAGCATTCAGAATAAGGGCTTAGTTATCCATGATCCCAAACCATTAGGAAACCTATGAAAGTGAAAAATCCCATCATCATACTTAATTTCTAATTCACCTTCAGTATTCCCCAGGTGTCCCTGTAACATCTTTTACTGTTTGTTTTAAAATCAGAATCTGATGACATTTCACACATCGTGTTTGGTTGTTACTTCTTTCAGTACGGTGTTCTCAAAATGCCATCCCTGGGACCTGTAGCACCAGCGTCACCTGAGAATTTGTTAGAAACGGCACTTCTCAAATTCCACCCCAGATCTACCAAATCCAAAACTCCGGAGATGAGACCAAGCTTCTGTGGCGGTGATCTTGAAGCATGCTAATACTTGAAAACCACCACTTTAGTACAGTTTTGACTCTCAGTCTTGGCTGTATAATAGGATCACCTAGGAATCTTTGAATGAAGACTCAATGTCAGTTAGAACCTCTAAGTGGGAAACTCAGGTGTCAGTATCTCTGAAGCCCCTCAGGTGTTTCTCCTGTGAAGTAAAGACCCCTCCTTTAGCTTCTGTTCACCTTATCTTGCTAGATATTTTGTAGAAGGGCCTATGGTGTGTATTTGATTGGATGCCTACTTTTTGCAGCTTTATTGGTATTCCCATTTCAAAGAAATGAAAGGGATAAATCACATGTCTTTTCTAAAGCCTTCTAAAAACCACTTTGGGCTTGCATATTCCTTGTAAGTAAAATAGCTAATATCACAACCATGTCTTTGAGTTTGTTGTTGTTGTTGTTGTTTCAACCAAGTACATCTCTCTGTCACCTATTTTTCCTGTCTTTCTCAGCTAGATTATTACCTTGCTGGATTTCAACACTATTTTTTATTTTTAAGGTGATTTTTTTGTGGAACCTCTCTTGAGAATATTGCCCTTCTCTTTCTGGGTATATCAGCTATCTACTGATAGCATGGACTCACTCAGTTCTCTTACTTTATTCTTCTATTTCAAGCTGTGTTTTATTAGAGGATTTCTTTTATTTTTTTTAAGATTTTATTTATTTATTTGACACAGAGAGAGACAGATCACAAGTAGGCAGAGAGGCAGGCAGAGGGAGAGGGAGAAGCAAGGTCCATGCTGAGCAGAGGGCCCGATGAGGGGCTCGATCGCAGGACCCTGAGATCATGACCTGAGCTGACGGCAGAGACTTAGCCCACTGAGCCACCCAGGCACCCCGTATTAGAGGATTTCTTTTTGGTATCTCCTCTGGCCATCTTGTGTGTTGAGTGGCATCTTTGTTGTCTTAGATTTTTTTTTCTCCAGTCAGTCATTTTGTTTCGATGCTAGTACTGAAACCTGTTCTTATGTCATCTGTCCTGACAGTTACACTGAGGGGTGTTTTTGTTTAGATTTGTAGGAAAAAACCTGTTGACAGTTAATACATTTCTGCATTCTTGCAGAAATCTCCACCTCTCGACAGATTGACCCACTTTTTTTTTTAACCCAGGATGCAACAACTCTGTGATGTTATACATGCACGTTACCTGTATATGAAAATAAATCAAAGGCATGCATTCTACCAGTTTCCATCTGCTAATTTAAAGGCAGTTGAATATAATGCAAAGGGGACTAAGTATCTTCATGAAGTATTAATGACTCATATACATACTGTTCAAGAAAAGTTTGTTTTAAATTTTTTCTTAGTGACAATAAATAGCATTAAAGGATAAAGATTTTACTTAGCTCATGATTAGAGAGTGAATCAGACATTTTTTATAACAGGCTCACTGGAGATGTCTAAGAAGTATAAATTTATCTGAAAGTAGGAGAAGATTGAAATGAGGGTGAAAATGAACACCAAACAGGTTTTGTTTTTGTTTTTGTTTTTTGATCCATGGGAAAAGAATGAAGTCAACTAGACCTCTACCAAATAATGTATTTGTGAGTCCTTGGGTCCGGTTTTTCAGTGCTACCAGTTATATCTAACTTGCAGAGCTGTAATAGAGTTCAAGGGCAATGAAAGGCTAAAAGCAGATAACTCAGAGGAGTAGGCTCAAAACATTGCAGTGTTTTCTATTAGAGAGTCCAGTAATCTTTTTGCAATTTCCAAATGTCCTTACAGAAATAGAATTTGTAAAAAGCTTGCTGGCCTGCAAAACACTCACAAATATATGCTTTTGAGCATTCCCTCAAACTTGTCAAACAGGTTAGTGGTATCTTTTCCTAGTCTGCCTCAGGGAGGTAAGCTATGGAAGCACATCACATGGTGTGGTACAGATAGGTAGGTGCTCACAAATACGTAGCTATTCTTAGGGATGCAGTGTTAGTGGTGATTAAGAGCAAGGACTCCAGAATCATGGGGGTTGTGTCTCAATTTTCTCCTCTACACAATGGGGACAAAATAATGCCAATGTTATGGAGTTATTATGAGTAGTAAAAGAGCTAATTTGTCGAAGGTGCTGAGAACAGGGACTGGCTCAGTCAATGCTGTCTTTGTTGTTACCATTGCTTGGCATTCACGTGTCACAGACGAGGTCCAATAACGGTGCCTAGATCTTCTGCCTCCAAACCAATGTGCATCCTTTGCAAAAACGATGCATTGTGAAGGGTGACATATTTTCAAATTTTCAGATTTGACAGTTGTTTTTGTCCCCCTCCCCCCCGCCATTTTGGGGATCAAGCTGGTTTGCAGAGAGCAGGTTTCCTATTTGAATCTGGGAAAGTTGAGTGATACTTGAGTAAATATTCCCCTCTGACTCTCCTTTCATCTTACAGGTTGGATGAGTACTTGGTTTACTGTATTCAGCCAAATCTGAGCTATGCTAATGCCCAGTCTTTAGCACTTGATGTCTACTTGAAAGGCATCTGAAAATAAATATTTCTGAGCTCTTAGGCTAATGTTTCAGTGGCATTAGGAGGCCTGGCAAGAGTACAACAGAATGCCAGTGTCGGGTCTTGGTGATAAGCCATAGTAAGTGCTTGCTTACAGCAATTCTGTGACATGAGGGTCGTGTCTATTTATGGATGAGAACAAGTGTGGCCTGGGAAATAATTAACTCAGCAAAGCTTGGGTTTGAATGCTGGTCTGACTTTAGTATATGACTGTCTGAGTTCTCCTGCCTTCTGCTCAGAGTGGGTACTATGGTACAATAGATCCCATATAAACCATCAATGTGGCTGATACGGACGAAAGAGTAAGACAAGCGTCCAGCAACAGAACCTATTTCCTAGAGCAACAGGCTTAGCTGTTGGCAGTGGGGCCAGAGTTTTGGTGAAAGAGTAGGTTTTGGTGCTGATCCTTTTAAACATTGAACTGGAGCTCCTGATATCCTCCCGGACCAGGGATTGACAAGGCTTGCTGTGGCACTGAAGCTGTGAGAGGGACCCACATGGCCTCAGCAAAGTTGGTCAGAGGACTGGGAAACTTCTAGAGCCAGTCCAGTTAGAATGATAAGAGTGGGGAGTTCACCTGAGTCCCCAATTCACCCAGCCCCAAGGATAGAGCTCAGCAGAGGTCACCATGATGGTGGAAGGAAAGCCCACTAGTATCTTGGTTTTTAGAGCTCTGTTGCTTGTTTCATGGGAGTTTGGGGGCAAGGAAACAAATGTAAGAATTTCTTTTTCTAAAAGCATGTGTTATCCTGTACAGACATCAGCAGAAAATATCTTACATTATCACAGCTGGGGCTCAAATCTGGTGTGTTTTTGATTCCAAACCTGTGTGTATCTCCCTTCAACATTCTGTCTACCTGTTTAGTTGCCTAGGGCTGCAGTGACAAAATACCACACATAGGCTGGCTTGAAAAACAAACAAACAAATAAAAAATGTGTTCTCCCGGTGGTAGAAGCTAGAAGTCCAAAAGCAAAATGTTAGCCGATCCATGCTCCCTTTGAGTCAGTGAGGATCCGAATTCTGGAAGCCCCAGATGTTCCTTGGTCTGTGGCAGCACACCTCAATCTCTGCCCCTTTCTTTACATTATTACCTTTTCTCTGGGTCCGTGTCTTCACACGGCATTGTGTGTGTGTGTGTGTGTGTGTGTGNGTGTCTTCACACGGCATTGTGTGTGTGTGTGTGTGTGTCCAGATGTCCCTCTCCCTGTAAGGACAGTAATCATAGTAGATGAGGGTCTACTCTAATGACTTCATGTTAATTTGGTTACATCATCAAAGACCCTATTTCCACTTAAGGTCACATTCACAGTTACCTAGGGCTAGGACTTCAACATACCATTTTGGGGAATAGAGTTTAACCCACAACACCACCTATTCTTTTCTCTGGCTCCCTTTCATTTTCCAGGCCTCATGTTTTCTCATCTGGTAATTATTTGTTATTTTCTCTATGCATCCATCCTTCCAATAAAAAAAAAAAATACTAGTGTTGGCCTGCTGTGTATTAAGCATTGAGCCTGCAGTGGTGCATGCAAGCACTGGTACATAAACCCAAAAGAGACACAAGAACAAGTAAGCAGATGGATAAAAGAATCTCAGACCACATTTAGTGTTAGGAAGGAGGGAGATAGGGGTTGAGGCAGGGCAGGAGGGGAGGAGGTGATTCTCCAGGGTAGTCCAGGATGGGTTCCTAGAGGAGGTGACAGCTGAAATAAGACTGAAAGGACATGAAGGGATGTCTATGCAAAGTCTGACAAGAGTGTCTCTGGCTAAAGGAAGAGCAAGCACTAAGGGCCTGAGGCAGGAACCAGCTTGGTACATTTGAGGAGCAGAGAGGTGAGGAGTGTGGCCTGGGACTTGGAGTAGAACAAAAGACAGAGTTGGAGATTCAGGCAGAGGACAGATCTTGCAGAGCCATGGAGGGAAATTTGAATTTTAACTTAAGTTAGCAGCTGACCAACATCATAAGACCAACAACACGCTAACAGTCATCTTCAGAATTTAAGTATCAGCTCTGGGCCAGGTGCATAACTGGATACTTCTCACATATCTCACATATGTCCTCTCATCCTCACCACAAACTTGCAAAGGAAATATTTTGAGAGTTCTTAGAGTATTGGTCCACTCTTCTGTTTATGGAGCATGAAACCTATCCTAGGCAAAATACTCAGCCCTTCAGGGGTGTGTTGATGGTCCCTGCCCTCACATTACATACAGTCTAGCAAAAACATCTGTTAGCGGGTGACTGTACTAGTAGCCTGATGACAGGACTGCAGCCTCCTGATCATGCTGGGCTTCATTGTCCTCCAGGTGTCAAGTGGGGAAGTCACAATTCCCTCCTTACAGGGTTATGGTGAGTGGCAGCTGCCCACAGTGCACACAAGGTGAAAGACAGCAAGACTCTTGGGAAAGAGGAAACAAGAAGTCTGTGCAGAGGAGGGTAAGCTGAGCCTTGTAAGAACTGTGACATTCCTCAGGCAGACCAAGAAGAGAATGACAAAAATCTGATTGCTCTTAAGCCTAACATATTACAGTCCTTATTATTAAAATTAAACTTGAGGAACCAGCGTGCCTGCAGTCTTGATGGAAAGAGGTTATTTGCTGTAATTTTACTTCTAAACTTTGAATAATCCTTGGTAAGAAGTGTTTTAGGACACCACTTACTGGTCACAATTCTGCATGTAATTTTAGTAAAAATGAGAGGGTTGTAGTAGACAGAAGCCCACTCACAGCTTTCTCTTTCCAAGATGGTAGGGTTGTCTTTTTCTTTCTTTCTTTTCTTTTCTTTTCTTTTACTTTTTCTTTTCTTTTCTCTTTCTTTCTTTCTTTCCTTTTTCTTTCTTTTCTTTCTTTCTTGGTATATGTTGACTTGCCCTCTAGTGACAGTATTTTGTATTTCACTCAAATTCAGAAAATAGGTTTCAGGCTGCCCTGGTCCTCCACAAAATAATTTGCTGTTTGTAAGATAGAAGCCTATTGTGTGTATACCTACTAAAGGCATAGAAAACAGTGATCTCTGTGAAGTGTCTTTTTTGTGGGACAGTGAGGTGCCTGCCAGGTGGTGAGAGGGATCATCACTGGCAGGTAATAACCCAGGACTCTAGGCAAGTTGCTTACATTCAGGATATGGTCTCCTCACCCCTGAAATGAGTTTACCAAGATGCTGTGTATTTACTTCTTTTTCCGCTACCACAACGTAAGCCCCACGAGGGTGGAGGTTTCGCTTGCTTCGCTACCAATCCCCAGTGCACAGAGCAGTGCCCGGAGTGTAGGAGACACTTCATAAGTATGGTGGAAGAAGGAACAGACAGTGACAAGTGTGAAGGGTGAAAGCCATCAGTTACAGAAATCCCTAGTTGTTTGGTCAGGCAATTCATGGGTGCTTAACTCCATGACGGTGTCCTTCCTTCTCTGGCTATTATCCCTTGCTTTTTATTTTGTCTTGATTAGGTTTATTCCTCAGGACTACTTTCTTGTGATATTTTCTTTGGTCATTCTGAGCAAAAATTTAGAAGAGGAATAGAGAAGATAGAGTCAAGGATGGGACTATTTTAGGCCTGAAAGATAAGGAGACAATTAATGGACTCTTCTTTTCTGGTTGATGACATACTATGTTTAACCCTGTCCTGTGAATCATCCATTTATTTATCTCTGTAAGGTGCTTTTGTGCTAAATCATAGGTACATGGCACATGATGAATCCTAGAAATTTAACTGGGCCTCTCTCATAGCTTTTCACTGTTCAGTGTAGCTTAACTCAGCAACATCCCGGGCTTTCAGAAAGGATGTTAACTGTTTTGTTTTGTTTTGTTTTTTTCCCCAGTCATCCTATTCATAATTGTTTTCTTCCTTTCACCAAGGGTTTACTGCTCACTTCTACTTTAAAAGAGGACCTGGAAGGCCAGAGAGATGAAAGAAATGTGATCACACTTTTCCCTGCTGACAGCGTAACATGCTCACTACTTATACTTGAGAAAGCATCATCATCTTCAAGTGCCTTTTAGGAGCATTCATGCTATGGAATAAGGGTGAGCCAGGAGAGGAAAGAGGCAGTTCTTAATGTGCTTTTTAAAGTCTTAAGAGTCAAAATCCTTCTTTAAACAGTCACCCCCTTGGAGAGAAGAGAACATGTCTTTAAAGTTCCTACCCAGCATCTTAAACCTTTCAGAGTTCTATCAAGTCGGAGATGATAGTGAAAAGATATCCTTTGAGAGGTAGGGGTGAAGAATAGATGCGGATTTATCCTTTTGCTTCATGACATTCTTCTGTGCAGAAACAAGTAATGCTTCCCAGAGGGTGGAGAATGAAGTCCAAGCTTCTTAACCTTGCATTTAAAGGCTCCTAGAGCCCAGCACCAATTTGGTTTTTTGAGTCCATTTTCTAGTATCCTCTTTATGGTGTTCCAGTCCAGTTGTCCTTCCCACTGGCCTCCAGCTATACTTTGTGGTTTCAAAATTTAATTACTTTTTTTTTTTTTTTTTTGGTTAGGGAAAGATAGAGTTATGTTGTTGGAGGAGTAATCTGAAAAGTACAAATCAGAAGATGGCATTCGTAGTTCTACTCTTCGGAATTAATCCTTCTTCATAGTTATATTATTTCTAGTTCTTAAAGATGTCCGTATATAATGACTGTGTTTATAATTTTTTTTAATTACAAAAGTGATTAAGCAGTTAATCAATGCTGATTGCCTCTCACCCTCACCAGAAGTAACTTTTGGTTTCACTGCATAAGGTTAACTTAGTACATGGGATTTTTCTACATTCATTTTAGTTATATAGCATCATGTGGTGTGTATTACTCCATAATTTTCTTTTCTCCCTCAACCATATTTGTTGATGTCTCACCATGTTGTTCCAAGTAGTTCAAATTCATTGCCATTATTTTCACATTTTTGCAAAGCTGCTGAGAAGATGAATATAATATTTCATACAAATGTGCAAGGATTTCTCTTGTGTGTCCAGAAGTGGTATTGCAGGGTCGTTGTGTCTATGTGAGTGTTGATGGAACTGCTACCTCTCCCTGTCTTCTTACTCGCTTACATGCCTAAATAGAGTGAGCAAAGAGAAACATTTCTCAGATTCTCTTTCTCTTCTCCCTTACATTTCACAAGTATAGGATTCCCTTTATTCTTTTCCTCTCTTGTGGACACCCAATCTGTTTATCAAGATTTAATTGTCATAACGTACAGTAGATAGTCTTCTAATTTGACACATACTGTTGTTTTTGACTATTTTTGCTTTACTCATTCATGTCTCTTCCAGAGTGAGTAAATGAGCTTAGAAGGCACATGGCCTGCACACTCCTTTGTATTCTGTAGAAGTAGTCTCCAGTACATGGTGAGCAAAGACTAGTCTTTCTTGAAGCTTAGGTACTGAGGTCAGTTGAAAAGCAAACATCCAGGGTAGTCAAAATCACCCTTGATTTTTTTTTTTTTAATTGCCCACAATTTGCTCTTGAAATAAGCTAACTCGGCCAATTTTTTTCCTACTGCATTAAACCCAATCAACACTTCTTCTTTGTTTGATCAACAGATACAGGTGAGGGATCCCTTGTATGATAAATATACATTGTAATTTTTAAACCCATACACAGGTTTCTCTGGGGAGAGGCATGCAGGAAATGTAACTGACAGTGGATATAGTAGATAACCTCTCATCTCATCTTTCTAGTGGGACATTTATGCTTGTGGATCCGATCAGAAGGAATCACCTTCCTCCCCTTCATCTCTCCCACACCAGAACACACACACCTATACTTGGTATGCTTTGTCTTATGACCTCACCAAATATGTTAAATAATGCTTGGATGAAGCAGGTATTCAGCACAATAATAGGGGGAAATAAGCTCCTGCTTCCTTGGTCTTGCCCTGCAGAGAGAACAGGATGAGACCAAATCCAGCAAATAAAGCAATAGGGTAGCTTTTCTGTAATCAATCTCCTAACACTCCCTGGGATTTGACAGAAATAATTAGGTTCCAAACACTTTTCTAAAGGTCATTTATACTCTGCTGTTGTGGGGACCATTTTATTTCAAAGTTCCTGGATACAGCCCTGGTGGGGAGTTAGTAATAGAGGAAAAATTGCCTTGAATATGTACAGGCATATTCTTCTGTGCTTCAGGCACACATAGACCTAATTTGTTTCTGCAGTACGTGAGATTGCCCATTGATTGTTTTACAACACAGGTTTTATGTTTATCTAGATATGGCAAGGCCCACAGATCAGGAGATGACGCCTTTGAAAAGATAGTCTGTTGCTCACAGAGGAGGGGACACACCAGGCCATGAGGGTCCACACAGGGAAGGACTGGGAGGATAGCTCAGGAGGCAGAGGGATTTGGAGAAACTGGGCTGGAGACTTCATTGTGGTTTTTGTGGGAAGGAAGGAATGAGGCACAATAATCAAGGTATAAATTGGCTAGGTCGAATCATTTCAGTGGGCCCTGGAGTATAGAGGTCATCCCTAGTAGTCTGACTCCTGCCCTGGGGTAATTGTAGCAGGTGGGGCCTGGGGGTGATAGCCTGTGGAGGAGGTGGCAGGGGTGCAGGCTCCAAATGGGTTTGTTTGCAAATGAAGAGTGAGCTTGCCAGTGAGTTCTTTGCTGTCTTAGGGAATTGCTACCCTGGGAGGGTCAGCAAGACCCCAGATGTAAAAGCATTAGAATAAAGAAAATTTAGAAAGCATGGTTAATACAGTGATGATCTTCATGGTGTTATTTCCCTACATGTGACTTGGTCTCAGGTATCCACATACTGTGTGACCTTCTATGAAGGATGTAATAAGCTGTCAACAACGGAGCAGGGCAAAATGCCACAGATCTGGATGTCAGCAATAGAGATGTGGGAAAAGCTACTGGGGTAGGGAAGCATCCCAAGTCCTACAGGTGTCCTTCAAGTTTATTCCCTTCCAAACTGTCCCTAAGACTAAACTTAAAATGTTATCAGGTGTGTGGGTGGTTCAGTGGGTTAAGAGTCTGCCTTCTGTTCTGGTCCTGATTCCAGGGTCATCCTGGCTGAGCAGGGAGACTGCTTCTCCCTCTACCTCTCCCCTCTGCTCGTGATCTCTCTCTCTCTCTCTCTCTCTCTCTCTCTCTCTCAAATAAATAAAATCTTTTAAAAAATCAAAAAATAAAATGTTATCATCACTTGCTCCTTGTTTAAAAAAAGTGGTTTAGTCTGCAAATTTGTGTTATTTTGTTACCTCTATATTAAGATATTTACAGTTTGAATGCAAAAAAACCTGATCTTTGCCCTCAAATTGACTTCCTCTCTTGGGGTCCAGAGATTTGTAAAGTGGCATTACCATCTGCCCAGAGAGCCAACACGGTAATTTGGAAAACACCTTTGACCCTCCCTCCCTCTCCGTTCTTCACGTGATTCCTCACTACATGCTATTATTGTCCCTAAGTCTTTCTCTTATCCACATGTCTGTGTCTATTTTTTCCTCCATTGGCTGACTTCTTTTCTTGTCTGGATCACTTATAGCTTCTTGATAGTCCCTTCTCTTCTCAGGAAAAAGAAAAAAAAGCACAAATCACCAAAATTAGGAATAAAATTAGAACATTACTTTCAACCCTACAGATATTAATAGAATAAGAAAAATCCTCTGAAGAAAATTGATGCTAACAAATTAAGACAGTTTAGACAAAATAGAAAATTTCCTAGAAAGACACAGCTTACCAAAAATGTCTCAAGAAAAAAATAGAAAAGTTGAATGGACTCGTATCAGATAAAGGCACTGAATCAAGGGGAAAAAAAACATTTTCACAAATAAAAGTCTAGGACCAGATGGCTTACCTGTTGAATTCTATCATTTTTTTTTCTTTCTTAAGAAAGAATCCTAATCCTGCACAAACTTTTTCAGAAAGAAAAAGAGGAGGGAACACTTCTCAGCTCATTGAGAAGGCAAAATTAAGTTGTCACAAGAAAAGAGAGCTACAGACCAGTGTCCCTCATGAACATAGACAAAAATTCTTAACCAAATTAGCAAATCAGAGCTAGCAATATATAAAAAGGTCTGTATAACATGACTAAATGAGTTTATGTAAAGAATATAAGGTTGACTGAACATTTGAAAGTCAATGTATTATAGTGTACTGATGAACAGAAACACGTAATCTCAATACATATAGAAAAAGCACTTGAAAAAAAAAATCTAACACCTATTCATGGTAAGAGGAAAAAAAAATCTCAACAAACTTTGTAGAGCAGTCCTTCAAAGTGATAAAGGATGTCTATTAAAAAACCCTAGCTAACACTTTTTTTTTGCTATCTTTAACACAATTTTTAATGATAAAAAATGGAATTCTTCCCCTTAAATTCAGAAACAAATAAGGCTGTCCACCCTGAGCTCTTCTGCTAAACAGTGTACTGGAGGATCTAGTCAATGCCAAAGGCAAGAAAAAATCATTAAAGCCATACAGTTTGGAAGAAAACTCCTAAGGAATCTACCAAATGACTAAATAAGCAAGCTTAACAAGATAGCAAGATTTTAGATGTGTACACAAAACTACCTACTGTGTCTCCATATACCAGCAAAAAAAATCCAATCTAAAAATGAAATCAACAATTCAATTCACAATCATATCAAAATGAATAAAGTAAATAACGATGATTTTAACAAAAATAAGTGCAAGACCCAAACACCAAAAACTTCCAAACATTGCACAAAGAAATTAAGGAGGATCTAAATAAATACAGAGACATACAACGTTTATGGGTTGAAGTACTCAATATTGTTAACATGGCAATTCCCAAATTTGTCTATGGATTCGATGCAACCCCTGTCAAAATTCTATCAGACTGTTGCTGACTAAAATATGTCTTGGGTTAATTATTTTTGGTTAAATTTAACTGGTACCCTGCACGCTCTTTTGATATGTAGATTCGAATCCTGTATTTCTGGGAAAAAGTTTCTTATATTAGTGTTTTAAATATTCATTGTGTTTTTGTTCTTCAGGATCAATTTAACTATTTGTCAATTTGTTATATCTTTATGTTTTTTCTCAGCACAAACGTCAGTCAAGCTCCTCCCCAAATATNTTTCTGGGAAAAAGTTTCTTATATTAGTGTTTTAAATATTCATTGTGTTTTTGTTCTTCAGGGTCAATTTAACTATTTGTCAATTTGTTGTATCTTTATGTTTTTTTCTCAGCACAAACGTCAGTCAAGCTCCTCCCCAAATACCCCTCCGAACTAGAGTTAGTTATTAGCCTGAATGTGGACCCGCCTCTGATGTCTCTTCGTTCACATGTTCTTTCTCATTTGTACATGGCCATCCTAAGGGAAGGTCCCAGGGCAACTAGGGATGATATTTAAGCCTTTCTTCAAAGTATTACTCTGCTAGGGCTGCCATAACAAAGTGCCATGGAGTGGGTGGCTTAAAGCACAGAGATTGATTTTCTCATAGTTCCGGAGGCTGAAAGTCCAACATCAAGGTATTGGTAAAGTTCCTGTCCCCTGAGGCTTCTGTCCTCAGCTTGCAGGCAGCTGCCTTCTTACTGTGTCCTCATATGGCTTTTTCTGCATCCCTGGTGTTTCTGCCTCATCTTATAAGGACCCTAGTCCTATTGGACTAGGATCCCACTTTATGACCTCATCTAGCCTTAAATATCTCCTTAAAGAATCTATATCTAAATAAAATCACATCGGGGATTGGGTTTCAATATATGAGTTTAGGAGCATATGAACAATTCAGTCCATAATACTGAAGGTACACCTTTTCTGATCATACCCCAATTGTGTTTACTGTCTCTCTTGCTTCTCTGATCAAAAGAATGCTTGAGTGCATCTCCTTGCCTTGTTATTCCTCATAAGGGTTTATCAGCTTTACCCTAAATAGCCAACAATTACCCTGTTCTTACTATGCTCTTTTGAACATCATAAATTTCCAATATGTTAAATCATTTCTGTTACTGTGGTTTTGATTGCTAGCATTTCCTTTAGATTCTCTGTTAATGTTTTCATCTCTCAATTTTCATTCCCCATCTGTTCTCACATATTGTCTACTTTTTCTATTAGAGCCCTTGTCATACTCATCAATATTTAAAATTCTCTGATAATTCTAACATCTGTGTCACATCTGAATCTGATCCTGATGTTTGCTTCATCTTTTCTTGTCTGTTGGCATACCTTGTAATTTTTTGAAATCCAGACCCATTTTATTGAGCACCAGAAATTGAGGGCATTAGATTTCTAATGTGATATATTATGTTAATCTGACTAGTTGTGGGGCTGTGTCGATTCCTTCTCCACCTTTAGGCGTGCTGGAGGATTGACGTTCCCATAATGTCTGTGTTTTGGTCTTGAGCTTCGCTAAGTCAAGCCCTTCAGAGTGTGTGTCTTGCAGCTCTTTCACCCATAATACACTATTGTTAAATTGGAGTCCTGTTTTTGTGGTAATAAGGAGTGGGGAAGGGCAGCATTCTTTAATCTTCTGATGAAGTCTAGTCCATTTCCATGGGCTGTGACTTTCTCAAGTGTTCATTCAGTGATACAGCTCTTTTATCCCCCCACCTACCATTCTCTGATAGAGTTCTATACCAAGTTCCTCGAACCCGTGATCTAGGGTTCCCTCTAGGTAAGGCCGGATAGCTAGAGGGTACTTGGATGGGAGACATGCCTTTGTCTAAGCTGAGATAAGTTCCCTAAAATAATTTCTCCTCAAAAGTAGGCCTTTTTTTATGGACTCAGAATGGTTATTCTTTCTCCCTCTCTGTTGTTGAGCCAGAGATTTCTTGGATCTTCCCTTGAGAACCTTCGGGTTCCAGGAAATAGAGCCAGGAAGTGCACCTTCCCGCAAGGAATTTAAAAAGTCACAAATAAATGTCTAGGCCCAGATGGCTTCACAGACAAATTTTATCACACATTTGAAAAAGGAATAATGACAATCCTACAGAAACTCTTTAAGGGAAAAAAAGAGAGAGAAAGAGAAGGAAACACTTCCCAACTGTTACTACAATGCCAGTATATTGTGAAAAGCTTGGCCTGCAGCAATTCCTCAACTTAATTGTTCAGGCCTTTCTACCAGTGTTCGGTGCCAAGCCGCTTGATCTCTGGGTGGGTAGATGTGAACTGTGACCCTGGATGTGCACCTGATATTCAAGGTGGTGGTTTGCCCTGTAACCTCCGTTCTCTGATGGGTCCAAAACAACCACTGATATTTAACGTATCTAGCTTTCTCCTGATATAAGGAGGGGAGGCACGATTTCCAAGCTCTTTCCATGCCACAGGAGACACCAGAAGCCCACATCTATTAAATTAGATGAGTTAATTCTCCAACCCAAGGAGGCAGTGATATTATTATGTCCATCTTACAACTAAGGAAACCAAAACCATATGTAAACAGACTGTGTCTTTGTCCATGATGACCTGGCCAGCCAGCGATAGAGCCAAGTTTTAAATTAATTCAACTTACTTTCTTTCACTCTGTAACTCTAATACATTCCCTTCCTTCTATACAAGAGGTTCACTGTATAAATTTCTCCTTTGATCATTGATGCTTATTCAGTGCCCACTTTCTTCTGAAGGAGCATTAAATGAACTAATATTTGTAAATGACTTAATACAGTTCCTGACACAGATTAAATGCTCAGTGAGTAATACAAGTAATGTGTGTTGCTTTTACTATTAAATGGATTCCTCATGATGACTCCGAGGTGGAGTCCTACACTTGGCATTTGGTACTGGAAGTGGGTGCCACCCCGGGCATTCTAATATCATTGGTCTGGGGTGCAGCCTGGACATTACAGTTTTTAACAACTTCCCAGGTAATTCAAGTGTGAAGCCAAGATGAAGAAACAGCTGTAGAAGGCATGCTGATGAACTCCCTCCTACTGATGCCATGGGGGAGGAAGGACCCATGTTAACAGATGTACTTTTTTTTTCTTTTTTAAAAAAAGGAAGCTGGAAATTTGAGTTACACTGTGACATTTCCTCATTCGAAGTTGTCTCAGACTTTTTTTGAAACAATACACACACTCCTGGGAATTCATGTTGGACTGATAATTTGCAACCAGTGTGTTTGGTATCAAGTTGGAAACATCAGTGTTGTCTGACTGGCTGCTGTTCAGATTAGATCAGTGGTTCTCAAAGTGTGGTAGATGGGCCAGCAGTGTCAATATTAGCTGTTAGGAACACAATTTCTCTGACTTAGGCCCAGACCTCCAGAATCAGACATTCTAAGGGTAGGTCCCGTACTTGTGTTCAAGCAGCCATCAGGGGGATGGTGATGCATGCTCGAGTTCGAGGACCCCTGGATTAGATGACTTTATCCTTTCCTTCTGCCATTCCATGGAGAGAGTCCATATGAGCATAGAGAGCCTATGGAAGACAAAAAGGACAAAACGGAAATCAGAACATCAAGGTTCAACTCATCTACCCGTCCATAGAAATATGGAGTTGCATGAGAGACAGACTCTTCCTTTTAACCCAGTTTTGAACCCAAATCAGGGAAAGTTGTGCTGATATGGTACACTTTAATTTATTTGGGTCTCACCTCCACTATTTAAATCTCAACAGGCCTGTTAAGTCAGCTTATGCAGGATCTGTATGAAGCCCCTTTTCTTTTCAGCTATGTGACCTAAAGAAGGATGGGAGGAAGGAGTGCAACTCGAGTTAGAATAGGAAAGATTATTTATGCTGTAAAGGATGTGATCCATGGAAAGGTGATTTACAAGATGAGTACTAAAATATTGAATGGAAAAGTGATACAGAACTGTATACTCCATACTCCTTAGTTTTACTATATTCATTTCCCAGGTTAAAGGCACACAAATACACACACACTTTCCTATACATTTATGATTATACAAATGTGTGTTTGTGGGGGAAGCATCCAGAATATACCATAAGAATTATGGGCAGTTGACGTAAACTCCTCAAGCCAGAAAAAGTTTCAGGGTATGGAATGAAAGGTGCTAAAGAAGTCCTCACAACAAACGAGAATGTGAATGGGAGAATACTTTGGGGAGATTGCCACTGGCTGTCCACAGCCTGGGGACTGTAGTGGATTACACATGCTTTAGATTCAGACAACCTGGGGATGTCTTCTTCCCTAAAAAGTATTTGGGGCTGGTCAGCTTAAGTATTAGGGATCCTGCTTGAAGATCACTTATTTGGGAAAGACAGAGGTTAGACAAAGAATTACAGATGTACACAGTATTTTTGAAAAGTGAAGTTGTTATGAGATTAGACTATGGGGGGAATGAATTACAGAGTCTGAAAGTGATCTGAACCCAAGAAAATGGAGTATTGGAGAATAAGTGGGAATTAGCTAGGTCCGTGGCTCTCCACCACTGGAAAGTATCAGACTCTCCTGGAGTACTGGTAGCAAGGCAGAAGTCTGACTCCCTCCTGTATCCCCACATCTATTGCCCAACCTCTGGAAATAACTACTCTAAAAGGGCAACAGAATCATTGTGGTGTTAAAACTGATTTGGANTAGCAAGGCAGAAGTCTGACTCCCTCCTGTATCCCCACATCTATTGCCCAACCTCTGGAAATCACTACTCTAAAAGGGCAACAGAATCATTGTGGTGTTAAAACTGATTTGGACGCCTGGGTGTCTCAGTGGGTTAAAGCCTCTGCCTTCGGCTCAGGTCATGATCTCAGGGTCCTCCTCTCTCTCTCTGCCTGTCTCTGCCTACTTGTGATCTGATCTCTCTCTCTCTCTCTCTGTCAAATAAATAAATAAAATCTTTAGAAAAAAAAAAACTAATATCTGGGTGCCTGGGTGGCTCAGTGAGTTAAAGCCTCTGCCTTTGGCTCAGGTCATGGTCTCAGGGTCCTGGGATCGAGCTCCGCGTAGGGCTCCCTGCTCAGCGGGAAGCCTTCTTCCCCCTCTCTCTGCCTACTTGTAATCTCTCTCTCTCTTTGTGTCAAATAAATAAATAAAAGTTTAAAAAAAAAACCCTGATATCTTAACTGTGATGGTGTGTATACATACCTAAGAGAGGGATAAAATAGTGTAGAATGGAATACACACAAAGACAAGTAAAACTGGAGAAATCTAAATAAGGTGGGTGTTAATATCCTGGGAGTGATAGATAATACCAATTACTACAGTAGATTATACATGTTTCCACTGGAAGAAATTGGGCTAAGTATACAAAAGATTTCTGTATTATTTTTTATAACAGCCCGTGAATTTACAGTGATCTCAAAAAAATTCACCCCAAAATGCACAGGTTCAGGCTTCTCCTATTCCAGTGATGTTGGGTCTCTGTGTGCTTTGCTGGCTTTTCAGGGGATTCTACTACTCAGCAAAGTAGGAGAGCCACTGAGCTGGCTCATTATTGGAGGGTGTGGGGTAGAAGCACGCATCCCAGGCAGGTAGGACAGAAGAAATAGTACTTGTGAGGGCCCACAGACAAGAACTTGGAAGATTTAAGATGCAGAAAGAAGCCATTATTACCGGAAATTAGGCTAGAGGAATGGGTTGTAGTCAATTTAGGAGTCTGACAAACCCTTATGTGACAATATCAGCCTTTAAAGAGCTTTAAAAAAAAACCCTCCCCATAAGCAGGTCCTCACCCTGGAGATTGTTAATCAGGTGGGTGGCATGGAGCCAAGGCACCATTTCTTTCTTTTTTAAAGAAATATATCCCTGAGCAGTTTTTGGTTTACAACAAAATTGAGAAGGGGTACTATGATTTCCCATATATTCCTGTCCCCATAAATGCGTAGACTTTCCCATTAAGAATAGCCCCATTATGTACCATAACCAGAATAGTACTTGTTTTTTATGTGTGTGTGGGGGGGGGTTGCTTGTTTGTTTTTTGCCAAAGACGAACCTACATTAACACATTATAATTATCTGTAGTCCATAGTTCACTCTTAGTGTTATACAATCTATGGGGTTTGGACAAATGTATAACATATTCATCATTATATAGAGTATTTTCACTTCCCTAAAATCTTTGTGCTCTACCTATTCACTCCCCACGCCCAACACCTAGAAATGACTGATACTTGTACTGTCTCCATAGTTTTGCCTTTTCTAGAATGTCCTATAGTTGAAATCCTATAGTATGTACCCTTTTCAGATTGGGTTATTTCTCCTAGTAATATGCATTTAAGATTCTTTCATGTCTTTCTCATAACTTAATAGCTCCTTTTTAGCACTGAATACTATTCCATTGACTCTATGTACCACAGTTTATTTAACCTTTCACCTAAGGAAGAACACTTTGGGTACTTCCAAGTTTGGCAGTTACGAATAAAACTGCTGTAAACATCCACGTGCAGGTTTTTATGTGGACGTAAGTTTTCAGCTCCTTGAAGTAAATATCAAGGAATGTGACTGCTGGATTGTATGGGATAAGAATATTTAGATTTGTGAGAAATCACCAAACTGTCTTCCAAAATTGCTGTGATTTTTTGGTATACCCAGCAGCAGTGAGTGGGAGTTCGTTTTCCTCCACATCTTCTCCATCATTTTGTATCAGGCTGTGGATTTTGGCCATCTGGTGGGTGTATAATGGTGTTTCATTGTTTTAATTTGCAGTATCCTAATAACATATGTAGAGCATCTTTTCATATGCTTGTCTACCATTTATGTATCTTCTTTCATGAGTTGTCTATTAAAGTCTTTGGCCCATTTTTAAATCCAGTTTGTTTTCTTATTGTTGAGTTTTAAGAGATCTTATCGAGTATTTTGGATGCTTTATCAGATGTTTATTTTATAAACTGTCCTTTATTAAATGTTTATTTTGCAAGTATTTTCTCCTAGTCTTCAACTTATCTTCTAATTCTCTTGATATGCTTCTTTCCAGAGCAGAAGTTTTTAATTTTAATGAAGTCCAGCTTATCTTTTATTTATTTCATGGATCTTGACTTCAATGTTGTATCTAAGACATCTCTATACCATAGGTCATTTAGATTTTGTCCTATTATGCCTTCTAGAAATTTTATAGATTTGAATTTTCACATCTACATTTAAGTGTATGATCCACTTTGAGTTAATTTTTGTGAAGGGTGTAAGGTTTGTCTAGATTTTTGTGCATGAGGATGTCCAGTTCTTCCAACACCGTTTGTTAAAGAGACCATCTTTGCTCCACTGCATTGTTTTTGCTCATTTGCCAAAATACTTTGCTAATTCAGCTGTATTTAAGGGATCTATTTCTGGGCTCTCCATTCCTGTTCTATAAATTTCCTTTTCTATCTTTTCAACAACACTACACTTCCTTGATTATCGTGGATTAATAGGAAGTCTAAAATAGTATCAGTCCTCCAACTTTGTTCTTTAATATTAGCTATTGTGAGTATTTTGCCTCTTTATGTAAGTTTATTGATACCCATAAAATAACTTGCTGGGATTTTTATTGGGATTGTATTGAATTTATAAATCAAGTTAAAAAGAACTGACATTTTGACAATTTTGAGTCTTCCTATCCAGAACAATGAGTGTGGATTTATTTAGTTGTCCTTTGAATACATTTACTTAGTTCTTTGATTGCATTAATAAGATTTTTAGTATTTTTCCTAAAGCTCTTGTGCAAATTTTGTTATATACTTAAGTGTTATATTTTGGGGAGTGCTAATGTAAATGATGTGTTATTTCAAATTCCACTTGTTCATTTTTAGTATATAGCAAAGCAGTTTTTTCTATTAACCTTAGGTCCTTCAACCTTGCTATAATTGGTTATTAGTTCCAGAAGTTTTTATGTTGATTCTTTTGGATTTTTTACCTAGATGATCATGTTACCTGCAGACAACTTTATGATTGATAGTTTATGCCTTCTTTCCCAGTGTGTATACTTTTTATTTCCTTGTCATACTGAATTAGCAAGAACTGGGNTCTTTTGGATTTTTTACCTAGATGATCATGTTACCTGCAGACAACTTTATGATTGATAGTTTTATGCCTTCTTTCCCAGTGTGTATACTTTTTATTTTCTTGTCATACTGAATTAGCAAGAACTGGGAAAGGAGTGGTGAAAGGGGACATCCTTGCTTTGCACCTGATCTTAGTGGGAATTTTACTTAATGGTAAGCTTCACAAGATTTCTTCAAGAGATATAGGCCTGCTCAGATAGCCTATTTCTATATGTAAGTTTTGGTAGATTGTGTTTTTTAAGGAATTGTACCATATCATCTAGATGATCAAATTTATGGGTAGAGTTGTTTATACTACTTTATCCTTTTAATTTTCACATGTGTATTGATTCCCCCCCCCCTTCATCTGGTATAAGTAATTTGTGTCCTCTCTGGTNGGTAGAGTTGTTTATACTACTTTATCCTTTTAATTTTCACATGTGTATTGATTCCCCCCCCCACACTTCATCTGGTATAAGTAATTTGTGTCCTCTCTGGTTTTTTTCCTTAGCCTTGCTAAAGCCTTATGAAATTTTTTGATCTTTTCAAAACACCAGCTTTGGTTTTGCTGATTTTTCTCAACTGATTTTCTGTTTTTAATTTCACTGATTTCTGCTCTTAGTTTTATTATGTCTGTTCTTCTGTTTCCTCTGAACTTAATTTGCTCCTCTTTTTCTAATTTCTCAAGATAGAAACTTGGATTATTGATTTTAAATATTTTCTAATACATGCATTCAATGCTATAAATGTTCCTCTAAATATTGCTTGTGCTGCATCCCACAAATTTTGATAGTTATGTTTTCATTTTCATTTAGTTCAAAATATTTTTAAGATTTTTCTTGAAATTTTTTCCTTCTTTGACCCACATCACTTAAAAGTTTGTGTTGTTAAATCTCCAATTGTTTGGGGTATTTTCCAGTTATCTTCCTGTTACTCATTTCTAATTTAATCCTATTGTGCTCAGAGAGCAGAAATTGTATGATTTCTATTTTTTTTTCAACTCATTCAGGTGGGATTTATAACCCAGAATGTGGTGTGTCTTGGTGAATATTCCTTGTGAACCAGGAAAATCTGTATTCTGCTATTGTTGGGTGAAGTAGTCTATAGATACCAATTATATCCAGTTGATCGGTGGTGGTGTTAAGTTCAACTATGTTCTCTGATTTTCTGCCTGCTGGATCAATCCATTTCTGGGAGGTGTTGAAGTCTCCAACTAGGATAGTGGATTTGTCTGTTTCTTCTTATATTTTTTTCAGTTGTCTCACGTAGTTTATCCCCTATTATTAGGTGCATGTGAATTAAGAATT